>JARYGA010037632.1:0-28225 GCA_030545235.1 Helianthus tuberosus
AGAAAACAAAGAGAATTTAAAGAGATGAAATCTCCTGCATTAATGGTCTAGGCGGCCAACTTCTGATAATTATCATTATGAGCTGCCCAGATGTCATTTCTTCCTCTCTTAATATTGATGAGTAAGTAATGAATGTAGGAGAGAGAACTAGCAACCATTAACGTTTTCCCAGAAATTTTCCTTTCATGACATGATCTACCCTATTCTAAGAGATAATACTTGAATTTTAATTAAAGAAAATAAAAGAATGGAGATATGATCGAATAACATTTACAAAAACGATGAGAAATAATGACTACATATGGACTATTTTCATGCATGTGAGAAGAGAGGAAAATTGATATTTCAGGCTCCATCAGAAATTGTGACACCCGGTTATTCTAAGCTGGCACTGTACTGGTGTGACACATGTTATGATTAAATGTAGGCACTAAGTTATTAAATAGGACATTAAATTGAGTTATTTGAAAGTTTGATAAACTCAAACTTTGCTAAAAATTACGTTGGCAATAATAAGTTAAACGCTTACCGCGTAACGAATGAAATCCGAAACCCTATTTTTTATCATATTCGCGAAGAAAAATTAGTCAGAACGCTTAGAGTTCTTGTTTTGCGAATGTAAGCGCGTACTACGCAATACAGTGCGTATACTGCGAAACGCGGACGATGCAGCCAGTCTTGGTTAACGAAATATTATTTAGTAATATTTTGATGAGATTATTTTTATAGAATACTGAAAATAATTTTAAAAGCCTAAAAACACTGATAAAACGCGAAATAAAATACCAGGTAACCAGTTAAATACCTGTGTTAGGCATATATATGTGTGTATGTATAATATTTTAGAGAGAGAAAGTGTGAGAGAAGGGTGTAGGTGGCAGCTACACATGCCCACCAACACACACATTGATTCCATGTGTTAAAAATGTGTAAGAATGTAATGATTATACCTTTACAAACACACTTAAACAATCACTTTCCAATATCAAATTTCACAAACGATTTCAACTTCTTCTTCTTCTTCCCCATACCTTTGGCTGAACACCTCCTTCACAACACCCATTTTCATTTTCAAAACTTGTTTCATAAACATCATGGCCATTCCAAGCTAGTTTCAAGCCATTTTGAAGATCAAGAGTTGATTTCAAGGTGATTCAATGAGGAACAAGCTTGTCTTTCATCAAAATTTTCATTATCAACCATACTTTTACTCTTGAAATGTATAAATCATATTCTTCTCAAACACTTTTGATGATGATGATGATGAGCATGATTCTCGGATACTTGGATTTTCAATATTCTTGAAATCAAACCAAACAAATGATTTTTATAAAAATAAAAATATGAAGATATATATGTGTGATGTTAGCCGAAAGTTTGTGTGTGTATATAGTGTTTGTATTTTGAATTTTGTTTGCAATAATACTTGTAAGATGATTTCTTGAATAAACAAGATTATGTGCAAATGTGTTAGAAGTATAAAGGAATGAATGAAATTTGATTTTTGATTTAAAATAATGGGAGTATATTGGTATATATATGGCCAAAAATTACTAGATATGTTTGTGAGTTTATAAGTTGTTGCATGTTCCTGAATGATAGTTAAAAAATGCATGTGTTTGATGATTTGTGTATCATGGTTTAATTATTAAACAAGAATGTGACATAAATGTGCAAATGTTATATTAAATGAAATAATAAGATTTATTAATCTTGGTTATGTGGTGAAATAAATGTGCTTAAAATGCTTGTACATAGAGTTGTAGGATGCTATAATGATCATTATAAAATGGAATTGTTGTGATATGATAAACATCCACTCAAATCAGTAAAATAAACATGTAAAATAAAGTTATTTTATGTATCTAGAAGTTACAAAAATTATGTCATAACTTGGTAACTTTGCATATTGTACTTATGGCTTGAAAAGTAGTAAATCGGGTGATGTTTGCATGATTTTTGTGCTTTTCATGAGACCTGCATATACGTGATTAAAATTATTGTTTTGATAAATACATAACATGTGTTATGTTAAAATATCAAATCGTGATGATTTAGGATGGTTACGGTAAAATTCGGTACGAAACTATGCGTTAAAAACGGTAAAAATCGGCTTTTAAGTGATTTTTATAAAACTGTTTTAAATCTGATTAAAAACTGAAGTTTTATGATAAATATAAGTATTTTAACTTATATTAAATATTTTTGGTGTTTGGTTGGTCATACGTGACTTCCGACGCCCAAAACGGTATCGAAATGGTAAAATACGCATATTTCAACATACGCCAAAACGGGATGTTCAAGGGTGAACTTTGTGTGTTTTAGTTTGATATGTGAATATGAGTATATGTAATGTGATTTACTAAATGAATTCATGATGATATGAAATGATAATATGTTTAGACGTTTGTGCGGTAGAAACGGTAAACTAGATCAGAAATCACATTATGTGTGAAAATTTGTGATTAACATGAGAAATATGTTCAAAATGATTTGATGAGTTATTTGATATATATTAAGTGTTTAAACATGATATATATGTGTGAAATAACGTGATATGTGAATTATGATGTATATATTTTATATATATACCGAATATGTCCATACTTATGCATATATGTTACGAAGCGCAACTCGTAGATATATATTGCGAATAAGTAGACATGATAAAGAGTCATCAAGAAAATCGTTCAAATCGCAAAAATCTTAATATGTATATGTATATGGAAATACATGTATATAAATGCCAACATAATTAAAACAAAGATTTTTCTTAAAAACCGCAAAGATATGTGAAAATCCTAAGTAACAGAAAAACTTGATTGTTTTAGAACAATTAGTTAATAGATTATTCCTATCTAAATTAGGATATGTGGATTTGATCCGAGGGATTGCGATATTTAAAAACACACCCAAAGGTGAGTATCACTACGCCCCAATTTTTACTGTTTTATGAACTGTTTTCAGGGTGAAGAACTCGTCTTTAAAAAGAATGAATATATGTTTTCATATAAAACATGATTTCAATTAAATGTATTTTAGTGAGAATTTACTAAAACGCCATTTTACTATGTTACATAATGTTTTCAGAGAAAAACATGTCGTTAAAAGAAAAGTATATGTTTTCATGTAAAAATATGCTTTTAAATTATATAAAAATGTATTTTCATTGAAAATATGATTTTTAGAGTATCATAATATGCATTCGAAAGCTTCGACTTTTCGATCTTTCTTCCCTTAGCGCACAAGCACTAAGCAAGTAAACTACCTTTTGAACTCAAAAAGATGTATAACTTAAATTGTTTTCAAGAAAAACGAGTTTAAAAAGTATCATACTGGTTTCGGGGAGAAACTGGGTAAATTGACGACGTTATGGGTATATCGATCATAAAGATTTAAAAACAAATTTTTAAATCTAAGTTGGGACAAATTCACTAGTCTCGAGAGTGTAAGTAATGGAATAGGCTTACGTCACATGAGAGTGTAAGGAACGAAATAGGCTTACATCACATGGAGAAAACAAGGATTTGTATGATGCCCAATATTAAATTGTTATTCAGTAGGTTATATGTATTAGTGAATTGAGGAAAGAGCATAAGATGCATCATAGCTAATTTAATCATTAAGTAACGCACACGTGGAATCGTTAATAGATCTATTGGGTTGACACCCCGTCGTGATCGGTCGCTCCGGTCTACATAGCGGCGAATTTGAATTCTTGAATCATCTAGTATTGATTAAAACCTCAATCTTATTATATAGCTCGTAGTGTCTTGCAAACTTACGAAACCGAAGAAATAACGAGAATTTAATATTAAAATCATGAGTAAAAGTTTTCATCAGAGATAGGCTTACGGGGCTATTTCAAATGATTTCTTCCATGGCATTTTACAAAGGAAATAAAATGATCTTTCTTAAACATATGTGAATGTTTTAAATCATTAACATGTTTTAATAAGAAATATTTTCCTTAAACAAATCGTTACAAAAATTATATGTGAACTCACCTTCCATTGTGTTGACACTTGATTTTTATGTGTTCTTCAGGTACATGAGTTCGGCTTCGGAGAATTTTGGCTTGCGTTGTCATGTGGTTGTGTGATGCTTGTGTAATAAAATAATGTTGGACACTTTTTAAACTATGGGAACATGTGTGTAATAAGACCCCTAAAGGTCAAACGACTATGACTTATTTGTGATGCTTGTGTAATAAAATAATGTTGGACACTTTTTAAACCAAGATCTGATCTGCCTTTGAGATATTTAAAAACTCTTTTAACGGCTTTCATGTGAGACTCTTTAGGATTACATTGATATCTTGCAAGAAAACAGGTGGAAAACATTATGTCTTGTCTATTGGCTGTTAAGTATAACAATGATCTTATCATTCCCCTGTAAGTTAAATCAACAGATTTTCCTTCTAAATCAGAATCAAGTTTGTTTCTAGTTGCCATGGGAGTTCTTCAAGATGAACAGTTTTCAAGTGAATATTTTTTTCAAAATTGATCTGATATATTTTGATTAACTCAGAAATATGCCATCACTTTGTTGTTTTACTTGCAATCCAAGGAAAAAGATCAATTCACCCATCATGCTCATTTAAAAATGACTGGTCATTAAATTTTTCACACTTCTTAAAAAATTTCTCATTTGTTGATCCAAATATGATGTCATCAACATAGATTTGGACCAACAGTATGTGCCCTTTGTGTGATTTCAGAAATAGTATTGTGTCAATTGTACCTTTGGTGAAGCCAGAATTGATTAAGAAGTTTGACAAAGTTTCATACCTTGCTCTTGGAGCTTGCTTCAACCCATACAAGGCTTTGTTTAGTTTATAAACATGTTTTGGAAATTGAGAATCAAGAAAGCCTTCGGGTTATTGCACATAAACTTCTTCTTCAATTTTACCATTCAAGAATACAGATTTTGCATCCATCTGATAAACTTTGATATTGTTTGAGGCAGCATAAGCAAGGAATATTCTTACAGCTTCAAGTCTTGCAACTGGTGCAAAGGTTTCGTCATAGTCTATACCTTCTTCTTTACAGTAACCCTTGACCACCAGTCTTGCTTTGTTCCTTGTTATTATGCCTTGTTCATCATATTTGTTTCTAAATACCCATTTTGATCCAATGATAAATTTGTCAGTTGGTTTGGGTACCAAATCCCACACTTGACTCATTTCAAATTGGTCAATCTCTTCTTGCATTGCTTGTACCCAATCTGAGTCATTTAGTGCTTCTTTGACAGATTTTGGCTCTATCATGCTTACAAATCCAGCATATAGGCATTCATGTGCTTTGGAGAGCAATCGAGATCTTGAAGCTGCCGGTTGAAGTCTTGAAGCTTAGGAAGTCATCCGGGTCGCTGTTCTGCTATTCGGGTGTCTTTATTCTTCGTTTCTCACTTTATTTATGTTTCTCGTGATTGAAAATACTTTGTTTTTGACTTGTTCCATTACTTTAATTGGCTAAATTCTTCATACTACCTAGATTGGATGAATGGTTATGTAAAGTTTTGATTTTTATAATGGATAATTAGTTATTTATGGATTGTTTGCGAAAGTAGTTAACTTGATTATTTTTTAGATGTATATGCATGCTTAAAAGTGTTTGAATATTGTTTGTTGCTTCGTATGATTCTTGGTGACGGTCTATATCACATAATAGATTCATGCTAGGTTATAAGTTTTGGTGAGTGTCTATATCACGGAATAAATTTATAATCTTTAGGGTTAATTGTGACAACCCTCACCAAACCAGGTATCCGTACAAATTAATTAATATTAAATTGCTGCTTAATTACTGTGCTTACTTGAAACTGTGCTTAAACTGCTTACTGATTTCTGATACATACATACTTATGCATCACATTTTATACTGTCACACTATTATTTATACACTAACACCAGTGACAACCTTGATGCACAAAAAGCACAGTGAGCACACTATACGGGATACCCAGTAAACATGCTGACATAACCAGCATCAGGCAGACACTGCCTCTAAGGCTAGTATGAGCCGGGAATACATTGCTACACTGGTAGTGAGTGTAGGGCGGTGAGGATTGTAGAACTGCGTCACTAGGTGAGATTTATAGTGACCGGGTGTGCCTAAAACGTACTTTAAATACAAAATTCTGCGCTTTATTATAAAACTCAGCATTTTAAATTTCTAATACAGTGCAAAAACATTGCAGAACGGTCCCGTATATTTTCCTAAGTACCGGGAATAATTTATGTTACAAAATATATACATAAAGGACCTTTTGCGGTATAATTAAACATTTTAACGGAACGGTACTTAACCGTATAACCGGACATTACCCGGGGCACTAAAATTTTGTCAAATACTTTATTTTATTATTTATGGCTAGTCATGATCCCCGTATGCCATAACACCCGCCTAAAATAAATCAACTAACACATATCACATTACTTACACTTATACACTTTAGTCACAATATTTACATAATACCCCCCCCCCCCCCCCCAACGAATTTATTTCCCCAAGTGGGACCCCACATGTCATAACATCATACTCCCTATCTTCTTGCTTGGATTCAATGATCTAGTATTAAGTGTTTTGCTTGTCTATCTATCCAAGATATGTGAAGAATAAATAAAAGTAAGGTCCCTTATAAATGTACATCACTTCACAAGATTTTTGCAACCCATTTTCACCTAGCTCTCTCTCTCTATTCGGTTCTACTACAACCGAATCCACCACCACACTCCAACATTCATCACTTTCTTCATTTACTCATACCATTCAAGCTTTGAAGATCAAACATGGAAGGTGCAACTTGAAGGCATTGCAAGGGAGCATTGTTCTTGCTTGGTTCTACATCTTTTCTCATCATTTTTACACAAGATTCTTCCCTAGCTAGAGGCTAGTAGTGAGTTTCTTCATACTTGATCTCATCTTGTTCGAAAATTATGGCATTTAACATGTAGTATTGTTGTTTAAATCACTAGATTGCAAGAATATTAGAAAAATATGAAACATAAGTATGAACATAAAAATCTACGTAAAGGTTTACTTGTGTATGATTTATAAAGTGGAATCTCGTCGGGTTAAGGGTTGGATAACACATACTTGATATTTAAAAGTCGTTTTCTTGTTTAACCCGCTAATCGGACACTTATAACGCGATTTAATAACATCGAAATCACAAAACAGCATGCTGAGTCACTGTTTCAGCCGCCTTTAACAGGCTGTAAACGGACCTTAAAAACTCGAAAAACGGAATTTCAAAAGCCTAAATCGTGTCATTTCAAAAAACGAAGAAAATGGCGCTGGAATCGTATTTTTCTGATGTCGGTTACTATTTTAAAAATCTGTTTCCGTGACAGCAGCTAAGGCTGTTTGTTACTGCAGAAAATTGGGCTGTGTGTTTTCGATCACAACTTAAAACCTGAACCGAACCAGCCCCTGAAACTTTTATCAAAGATGAACACAGATGTATTTGTGACCCTCGAACTGGATTTTCGACAAACGGACTTACGAGGAATTTTTGGCGAATTATTCTGTAAACTGTGATCAGAATGTAACAAATCTGATCACAGTTCGGTAAACGATTTTCTATAAATTTTTGGTAATGATTTAGACCCCGAAATTTTTACACAATAATTTGTGGGTCGGTTATGACGTTCCACAAAAATTTGGGAATTTTTGGAATAAGTTAAGTAATTTATTTACACGTCCGAAAACAGTCCAGTTTTCACAAATTGAAACTGAATCGACAAGGGTAGTATTTTGCGTGTTAAAACGTAATGGTTGATTGTTGATGATTATGAGTTGATTTCAAAAAGAAAATGATGTGCGTATTAGCACGGACACTCCCGTTTTTAGGGGAAGTTCTGGCGAATTTTTCTAAAAATACCAAGACTTAGAAAAATTATTTTTCTATCGTGTATGTGAAACTTTATATCTCATAATTAAACCTCGCCTTGAGTTTTGACATAAAACTTTAAAGTGTTGGATAGGAGACTTGTAAATGTATTTTTTTTTAATACGTTAAGTCACCAAATACATAATACCTGTACGAATACCCCATCCTTGGGAAGGAATCTATTTATACGTTAACCAAGAAATTTAAACACGAAATAGTTGTCTAACTATTTCCCCAAGAACATTAAGACCCTAAGCTAAGGCACGTCCGCTCGTCTAATAGATATTAGCACGTTGTAGGTTGTCGTGCTGCAGACTGAGTTGATTTGCTGTTATTCGAGGACGCATTACTGTGAGTTCATGTCCCCCTTTTCTCTTAACTGTTTTCAGTTTTCTAAACTGCGGGGGTGAAATACATGTTACTATGATTACGAGTACTTTTACATGGTATGGTTAGCGTAAGGAGGGTTACTACTTAGATCATGTGAGTGGGTAGGTGATACTTAAGGCCATTAATCCTCATGGTAGGACCGAGGGACACAATGCGGTAGATCTATCTGGGTGTAGCGAGCCCAGCCCCAGGCCAAACAGTTAACGGACCTTGGGGTGACTATGTACCCGACGCACAAATCCGCTAGGTTTGAGTCTTCCTACTTGCACTTCACACATATCAATGGCCTTGCAAACCATTGGTGATCTCTTTTTCCTTATTTGCTACATACCAGGGTTTTTCTACTTACAAGGATTTTACATACTCACTTACGCATGAACTCGCTCAACATTGTGTTGATTTTTCCAACTTACATGTATTTCAGGGAACTAAGGATCTGGCCCGGTATGCTACGTTTTCCCGCTGTGTTAGAATTACAGGATCATCCATGTTTAGGGATTGCGACTTTTACCTGGACGAGTCGCAAGTCTTAAACAAATGTTATGTTATATTTTGGGGTTGTGTGTTAAGAACAAAGTTTTTATGTTGTAATTTCCGTTGCATGTGTCAACGTATTAAGACAATGTTGTGGTATTTTACTTAAATCAATGGATGATCTGCATGTTTTATTTTCATATAGCTTTGTTGTGATTAAGCTATGGTATTAAGAAGTCACACCAAATTAACCCACGCTTCCGCAAAGCCAGGGTGTGACAGCTTGGTATCAGAGCTCTGATCATAGCGAACTAGGATTCCTCCTCGAGTCTAGACTATGATCACTAGGGCTCTCACGAAAACATTTTTACACTGCATACCACTTAAAGTCCAGATCCAAACTGTTTTTACAAACAAATGTTGAGCACATTTTATTTGTTAATTATAGGCTCAGTCTGGGAGGCTGAGGCTCGGTCTGGGAGGCTGAGGTAGTTGTCTAGTGGGACTAGGGAGTCAGTCTGGGAGGCTGGGAGACTAGTGGGACTAGGGAGTCAGTCTGGGAGGCTGGGAGACTAGTGGGACTAGGGAGTCAGTCTGGGAGGCTGGGAGACTAGTCGGACTAGGGAGTCAGTCTGGGAGGCTGGGAGGCTAGTGGGACTAGGAGAGCTATTTGATTGCTTATTGGTGACTAATATGTTTATTTGACTATATGATTGATTATTTGTGCATATGTGTGTTTATATTACAAAATGTCATGCCTTCATCAGATACTGGAGAGTCGGACACTACAGATCCCATGGCCATAGTATCAGACGACATAGTTTCATCGGAGCACGAGGTGTACATTTCCGATACTACCAGCACAGACGATGACGACTTTCAGCCCTTTGCGCTGCCTGATGCAGTAGCAGAGCCTGCTGATGGCCATCTTGTTGGGGATTTGCCACTCGTGGAGATCCCTGTTCCTGTGCCCCTGGTCGTTTATCCCGTTTTTGATATGCCCCCGACGTTGTCTCTGACGACGATGTCGAACCATTAGAGGAGGACCCACTTGAGGGCGAGGCCCTATTGCTGCTGGTGATAGCCTACTGCTTGCTGACGCTCCTGCAGAGGAGGCTCATGCCCTTTCCCCTGTCCCAGACTCATTTGAGTCTATAACGTCCGCATCCTTGTATACACAGGGAGTGCAGCACCACTCACACGACGACGACCCGGATATGGCGTCATCCGCTGCACCTGCTCCTGCACACAGCTTTGAGATTGATCACGATATTGAGGATGATCCTGTTTTTCCACCTGGTTTTGATCCAGACCATGACATTGAGTTCATACACTTAGACCAGCCCTTGGAGGATCCTGTAACCCCTGTGTTTGTTGATCCAGCTGATTTTGAGATGGAGTTTGTTGATCCGGAGCCAGCCGTGGCCCCTGAGCCAGGCGTTGCTCCTGACCCCGCATTGGAGCATGACCCTGTTCATGCCGATGCACCTGCTGTTGCTCCTTGATTGATCATCTCCTTGGACGAGAGAAAATTTGGGGTAACTGTGCAAGACAATCTATTATTACGGGGGCCCACGTAATAACGGCTTGTAGTGCACAGAAATCCTGGTGGACTCTGCGGGCCAAGCTAATGAAAACCCATGTAGCAGGAAATGATTGAGAAGAGATGCTGTTCTAGGACTGGAATCCAGAAGCTTGAGGTGGAGTTCTGGAATTTGATAATGGTCGAACCAAAGATTCCTGAATACGTCCAGCGATCTCACGACTTGTCTAGGGTCGTCCCCTACTAAGTCATTGATGTTGTATGATACAGTTGTGTACTTGTAAACTTTACATTGTGGTCCCGATTTATGGCAATGCAATCGCAGTATTCTCATCACTTGTGATGTTTGATCTATTGTTTATGTTCTATGACATGAGATGTTATGCGGTTGATTTATTTATAGCATGAGATGTTATGTGTTGATATTGTTGAATACATACGTACACTTTACTTGCTATGACCTAACCTATGTGAAACACCTTTTAGAAGATGCCGCCAAGACGCGAAATGCGCATGCCCACCTCAGAGGCGGAACTTCAAGAGATAATTGCTGCAGCTATAGCACAGCACGAGGCCCTACGCTCCGAACCTAGTAGAGGTACCTCAGAAAATAACGGTTGTTCCTACTGGCACTTCCTCAACTACGAGCCTCCGAAGTTCGACGGCACTGGAGGTGTCATAGCCTTTGTGAAGTGGATCGAAAGAATGGATTCCATCTTTCAAGTGAGCGGTTGTACACCGGAACAACAAGTCCCATACGTTTCTGAGCTGTTTCTAGATGAAGCCCGATTATGGTGGAATCTTCAGATCCGTATAAAGGGCGCTACTGCAGCATATGCGTTAACCTGGGGTGAACTGAAAGGAATGATGCATAAGAAGTATTGCTCCCAAACGGAAACCCAGAAGTGGGAAGATGAATTTCGGAGCCTGATGATGGAAGGTCCGAAGGTGTTGGAGTACGTGCAAAGACTTCATGATTTGTCACGGGTTGTTCCGTACCTGGTGAAACCAGAATTAAAGAAATTGGAACAATTCATTTGGGAACTGGCGCCTCAAGTCTTGAGCTTGATGACAACATCAACGCCACCAACAACTGATGCTGCAAGTAAGATGGGTTTGGCACTCGCTACGGAGGCACTTAGACTAGAAGAACTTACAAACCCTGCCAAGAAGAAGGAGACTCAGGTAAAGTCATCCAGAAAGAACAAAAGAAAGCTCACCGAAGATACCCGAACGGATAATGAGAACAAAAGAAAGGGTTATATGGGCACTCTGCCCAAGTGTAACACCTGCCAGCATCATCATTTTGGTCGGTGTGGGCCAAAAGTATGTGAAGCTTGTGGAAAGGTTGGCCACTTGAAGGATTCTTGCTGGGCTAGTGCTGGCCGGGGAGGCCAAGGAGGTCTTGGAAATCGGAACAACAATCGAGGAGGTAACGGAAACGGGAACCATGGAAATGTTGCGAATCAAGCTGGGAATGGGAATGGCCGAGGGCCAGGATGTTTTAAGTGTGGGGAAATTGGGCACTTCAAGAAGAAAAGCCCGAAGCCGAATCAAGCCCGTGGGGGAGCATTCCACATTGGCGCAAGGGAAGCGCGCCAGGATCCAAACGTTGTCACTGGTACGTTCCCGATAAACTAACGCTTTGCATCTGTTCTGTTTGATACTAGTGCCGATTATAGCTTTGTATCGTTAGAATTTAAGAAAAATACTTGGATTGACGCCTAGCAAGTTAGACGTGCCGTACTCCATCAAATTAGCAAAGGGGAAACTAGTTGAGACCAGTGAAGTTGTCCGAGGATGTGTGATTGAACTAGGAGGGCACGAGTTTACGTTGGACTTACTACCTGTCGAGCTGGGAAGCTTTGATGTGGTAGTGGGAATGGATTGGCTAACGAGTAACAAAGCCGAGATCGTTTGCCATAAGAAGACCATCCGCATCCCACTGACGGATGAAGAAACGATCATAGTGCACGGAGAGAAGCATGATACGCCGCTGAGAATTATCAGTTGCCTGAAAGCTCGTAAGTGTTTACAAAAAGGATGTGCTGCCTTCCTGGCACACATCGTGGATAGGAAAGCTGCTGAGCCGAAAATCGAAGACATCCCTGTCGTAAGGGAATATCCTGAAGTCTTTCCAGAGGACTTGCCAGGATTGCCACCCCAAAGGCAAGTAGAATTTCACATTGACTTAGTTCCAGGCGCCGCGCCTGTAGCTAGGGCACCTTATAGACTTGCACCGTCTGAGATGCAGGAGTTGTCTACACAACTCCAGGAATTTCTTGACAAAGGATTCATCCGACCAAGCTTCTCACCTTGGGGAGCTCCAGTTTTATTTGTCAAAAAGAAAGACGGTAGTTTCCGTATGTGTATTGACTACCGGGAGTTGAATAAACTAACAATCAAGAATAGATACCCTCTGCCAAGAATCGATGATTTATTCGATCAGCTTCAAGGTTCAAGTTTTTACTCTAAGATCGATCTTTGATCTGGGTACCATCAGCTAAGAATACAAGAAGAGAGCATCCCGAAGACAGCCTTCAGAACTCGTTATGGACACTACGAGTTCCTAGTTATGCCGTTTGGGTTGACAAACGCGCCTGCTGTTTTTATGGACCTAATGAACCGAGTCTGTAAGCCGTATCTCGATAAGTTCGTGATTGTGTTCATCGACGATATTTTGATTTATTCAAAGACAAAGGCTGAACACGAACAACACTTAAGAACTATTCTGGAGTTGTTGAAAAAGGAACAGTTGTATGCCAAATTCTCTAAGTGCGAGTTTTGGCTACGTGAAGTCCAATTCCTTGGACACGTGGTTAATGGAAATGGAATCCATGTCGATCCCACAAAGATCAAGGCGATAAAGAACTGGGAGACTCCAAAGACGCCAACCGAGATTCGACAATTCTTAGGCTTGGCTGGTTACTATCGAAGGTTCATTGAGGATTTTTCAAAAATCGCTCAATCACTGACCCTCCTCACACAGAAGGATAAGAAGTTTGATTGGGGAATCAAACAGGAAGAAGCATTTCAGTTGTTGAAGGATAAGCTCTGCAATGCGCCGATCTTAGCACTACCGGAAGGTACAGATGATTTCGTGGTATACTGTGACGCCTCACGTCAAGGATTGGGTTGCGTGTTGATGCAACGCCAGAAAGTTATAGCTTACGCGTCACGCCAGTTGAAAGTACATGAAAAGACTATACCACTCACGATTTGGAACTAGGCGCAGTGATATTCGCATTAAAGATCTGGAGACACTACCTATATGGTACGAAGTGTACAATCTTCACAGACCACAAGAGTTTACAACACATATTCAACCAGAAAGAGCTGAACATGAGACAAAGACGTTGGGTCGAATTGTTGAACGATTACGACTGCGAGATAAAGTATCATCCAGGGAAGGCGAATGTGGTCGCCGATGCCCTAAGTCGTAAAGAAAGGATCAAGCCCATAAGGGTTAGGGCTTTGGAGATGATTATCCAGACAAATCTTTCCCTGCGCATTCATACCGCGCAAAAAGAAGCTCTTAAGAAAAGAAACCTTGAAGAAGAATATCTCCGTGGGATGGAGAAGCAATTAGTACCAAACAAGGAAGGAACGTTATGTTTTGTGAGAAGGATTTGGGTTCCTCTGTTTGGTGGGTTGAGAAAAGTTATTTTTGATGAGGCACACAAATCACGGTACTCTATTCATCCCGGTGCGGATAAGATGTACCAGGACCTTAAAGATTGTTATTGGTGGCCTAAAATGAAAGGCGACGTTGCTGTTTATGTTAGCAAATGTTTGACGTGCGCCAAGGGGAAAGCTGAATACCAGAAGCCCTCGGGACTTCTGCAACAACCTGAAATTCCCAAGTGGAAATGGGAACAGATTTCAATGGATTTTATAACGAAACTGCCCAAGACACCCAGGGGTCATGATACTATTTGGGTGATAGTTGACCGCCTAACAAAGTCTGCACATTTCTTGCCAATCAAAGAGAAAGACAATACGAGTAAACTTGCGGAAATATATATGCGAGAAATCGTTACACGTCATGGAGTGCCGCTCTCAATCATCTCTGATAGAGATGGGAGATTTGTATCAAGGATTTGGCAATCCTTCCAAGAAGCTTTTGGCTCACAATTGAACCTAAGTACCGCATTTCATCCGCAAACTGATGGCCAAAGTGAAAGGACTATTCAAACATTGGAGGATATGCTGAGAGCATGTGTAATGGATCTTGGTGGTAGCTGGGATAAACATTTACCACTGGCCGAATTCTCATACAACAACAGCTACCACACCAGTATTGGAGCCGCGCCATTTAAAGCCCTTTACGGACGCAAGTGTCGATCACCACTATGTTGGGCTGACGCCGGTGATAGACAGCTTGTTGGTCCCGAAATCGTCCAAGAGACGACAGATAAGATTGCGCAGATTCGAAAACGCATCGAAGCGGCTCGCGAAAGACAGAAAGTCTATGCAGATCCAAACCGGAAACATTTGGAATTCCAAGTTGGAGATATGGTTTTATTGAAAGTTTCACCCTGGAAGGGGGTGGCACGCTTAGGAAAGCGTGGGAAGTTGAATCCGCGTTACATTGGCCCTTTCAGAATTCTGCAAAGGATTGGGCTTGTAGCCTACAAGTTGGACCTACCTGCTGAACTCCATGGTGTTCACGATACATTCCATGTATCTAATTTGAGAAAAAGTCCAACACAATATACAGTGATCATTCCTGCTGACGAAGTTCATATCGACAATACGCTCCACTTTACTGAAGAACCTGTTGAGGTCACGGATTGGAAAGTTAATAAAACTCGCAGGAGCAGTGTCAAACTCGTCAAAGTTCATTGGAATGCTAGGCATGGACCTGAATTCACGTGGGAACGTGAGGATCGAATGAAAGAGAAATACCCCCATTTGTTTCCTAAGAATCCTGCATCTCGTAGCAGAACTTAAATTTCGGGACGAAATTTCTTTAACGGGGGGAGAATGTGACAACCCTCACCAAACCAGGTATCCGTACAAATTAATTAATATTAAATTGCTGCTTAATTACTGTGCTTACTTGAAACTGTGCTTAAACTGCTTACTGATTTCTGATACATACATACTTATGCATCACATTTTATACTGTCACACTATTATTTATACACTAACACCAGTGACAACCTTGATGCACAAAAAGCACAGTGAGCACACTATACGGGATACCCAGTAAACATGCTGACATAACCAGCATCAGGCAGACACTGCCTCTAAGGCTAGTATGAGCCGGGAATACATTGCTACACTGGTAGTGAGTGTAGGGCGGTGAGGATTGTAGAACTGCGTCACTAGGTGAGATTTATAGTGACCGGGTGTGCCTAAAACGTACTTTAAATACAAAATTCTGCGCTTTATTATAAAACTCAGCATTTTAAATTTCTAATACAGTGCAAAAACATTGCAGAACGGTCCCGTATATTTTCCTAAGTACCGGGAATAATTTATGTTACAAAATATATACATAAAGGACCTTTTGCGGTATAATTAAACATTTTAACGGAACGGTACTTAACCGTATAACCGGACATTACCCGGGGCACTAAAATTTTGTCAAATACTTTATTTTATTATTTATGGCTAGTCATGATCCCCGTATGCCATAACACCCGCCTAAAATAAATCAACTAACACATATCACATTACTTACACTTATACACTTTAGTCACAATATTTACATAATACCCCCCCCCCCCCCCCCAACGAATTTATTTCCCCAAGTGGGACCCCACATGTCATAACATCATACTCCCTATCTTCTTGCTTGGATTCAATGATCTAGTATTAAGTGTTTTGCTTGTCTATCTATCCAAGATATGTGAAGAATAAATAAAAGTAAGGTCCCTTATAAATGTACATCACTTCACAAGATTTTTGCAACCCATTTTCACCTAGCTCTCTCTCTCTATTCGGTTCTACTACAACCGAATCCACCACCACACTCCAACATTCATCACTTTCTTCATTTACTCATACCATTCAAGCTTTGAAGATCAAACATGGAAGGTGCAACTTGAAGGCATTGCAAGGGAGCATTGTTCTTGCTTGGTTCTACATCTTTTCTCATCATTTTTACACAAGATTCTTCCCTAGCTAGAGGCTAGTAGTGAGTTTCTTCATACTTGATCTCATCTTGTTCGAAAATTATGGCATTTAACATGTAGTATTGTTGTTTAAATCACTAGATTGCAAGAATATTAGAAAAATATGAAACATAAGTATGAACATAAAAATCTACGTAAAGGTTTACTTGTGTATGATTTATAAAGTGGAATCTCGTCGGGTTAAGGGTTGGATAACACATACTTGATATTTAAAAGTCGTTTTCTTGTTTAACCCGCTAATCGGACACTTATAACGCGATTTAATAACATCGAAATCACAAAACAGCATGCTGAGTCACTGTTTCAGCCGCCTTTAACAGGCTGTAAACGGACCTTAAAAACTCGAAAAACGGAATTTCAAAAGCCTAAATCGTGTCATTTCAAAAAACGAAGAAAATGGCGCTGGAATCGTATTTTTCTGATGTCGGTTACTATTTTAAAAATCTGTTTCCGTGACAGCAGCTAAGGCTGTTTGTTACTGCAGAAAATTGGGCTGTGTGTTTTCGATCACAACTTAAAACCTGAACCGAACCAGCCCCTGAAACTTTTATCAAAGATGAACACAGATGTATTTGTGACCCTCGAACTGGATTTTCGACAAACGGACTTACGAGGAATTTTTGGCGAATTATTCTGTAAACTGTGATCAGAATGTAACAAATCTGATCACAGTTCGGTAAACGATTTTCTATAAATTTTTGGTAATGATTTAGACCCCGAAATTTTTACACAATAATTTGTGGGTCGGTTATGACGTTCCACAAAAATTTGGGAATTTTTGGAATAAGTTAAGTAATTTATTTACACGTCCGAAAACAGTCCAGTTTTCACAAATTGAAACTGAATCGACAAGGGTAGTATTTTGCGTGTTAAAACGTAATGGTTGATTGTTGATGATTATGAGTTGATTTCAAAAAGAAAATGATGTGCGTATTAGCACGGACACTCCCGTTTTTAGGGGAAGTTCTGGCGAATTTTTCTAAAAATACCAAGACTTAGAAAAATTATTTTTCTATCGTGTATGTGAAACTTTATATCTCATAATTAAACCTCGCCTTGAGTTTTGACATAAAACTTTAAAGTGTTGGATAGGAGACTTGTAAATGTATTTTTTTTTAATACGTTAAGTCACCAAATACATAATACCTGTACGAATACCCCATCCTTGGGAAGGAATCTATTTATACGTTAACCAAGAAATTTAAACACGAAATAGTTGTCTAACTATTTCCCCAAGAACATTAAGACCCTAAGCTAAGGCACGTCCGCTCGTCTAATAGATATTAGCACGTTGTAGGTTGTCGTGCTGCAGACTGAGTTGATTTGCTGTTATTCGAGGACGCATTACTGTGAGTTCATGTCCCCCTTTTCTCTTAACTGTTTTCAGTTTTCTAAACTGCGGGGGTGAAATACATGTTACTATGATTACGAGTACTTTTACATGGTATGGTTAGCGTAAGGAGGGTTACTACTTAGATCATGTGAGTGGGTAGGTGATACTTAAGGCCATTAATCCTCATGGTAGGACCGAGGGACACAATGCGGTAGATCTATCTGGGTGTAGCGAGCCCAGCCCCAGGCCAAACAGTTAACGGACCTTGGGGTGACTATGTACCCGACGCACAAATCCGCTAGGTTTGAGTCTTCCTACTTGCACTTCACACATATCAATGGCCTTGCAAACCATTGGTGATCTCTTTTTCCTTATTTGCTACATACCAGGGTTTTTCTACTTACAAGGATTTTACATACTCACTTACGCATGAACTCGCTCAACATTGTGTTGATTTTTCCAACTTACATGTATTTCAGGGAACTAAGGATCTGGCCCGGTATGCTACGTTTTCCCGCTGTGTTAGAATTACAGGATCATCCATGTTTAGGGATTGCGACTTTTACCTGGACGAGTCGCAAGTCTTAAACAAATGTTATGTTATATTTTGGGGTTGTGTGTTAAGAACAAAGTTTTTATGTTGTAATTTCCGTTGCATGTGTCAACGTATTAAGACAATGTTGTGGTATTTTACTTAAATCAATGGATGATCTGCATGTTTTATTTTCATATAGCTTTGTTGTGATTAAGCTATGGTATTAAGAAGTCACACCAAATTAACCCACGCTTCCGCAAAGCCAGGGTGTGACATTAATCACGCGATACACCTTAGAAGCAATATTCGGTAATCAAATAAATTTAAGTGTTCTACTAATTCTCAATAGCTGGGAGGTGCGAGGTTATTGTTAGGTCTAAGTCATTAAATTGCTAGGTAGGAGCTTCGAGAGAAGTCTAAACTAGTTTACCTTTTGACCTTTGTCTAACAAGTCTAATCAAGAACCCGAGTCTATCCTAGGTTTATGTCCTGAGAGGGAGTGAATCAAATTAGGGTACTTTCGTAAACCACTTAGATGTCTTGAGAGAGAGTCTAACCAATCGCTGTTCATAACAACATATGTGATTAAAATACAACATATAAATTATGTCAAATACGGCTTAAAAGCAACCCTTTTTAGTACTAATGTTAGAAAAAGCTTGTGTTTTCATTCCTTTTAGATTTCCAGGGATAAAAAAAGCTTAAATTTGTAAAAGGAGCAAAAAGACAGCAAAATTCAACATAAATATAAAGAAGAAGGAATTGTCGCAGCTCGCCAAGGCCCAATTCACATCCAACCCTCAAAATAACAAGAACAGAAGGCTGGCACGGGGCTGTGTCCACCAGACACGGGCCGTGTCCGAAGATGGATACTGGGCAGGAGAAAAAGACAACTACAAAAGACAAAAATGGCAGCCAACATGGGGTCGTGTTAAGCCAACACGGGGCGTGGTCAACTCAGAGATTTTCAGAATCTGCGATAGTACAGCAAGTACTTTGGCAACGGGTCGTGCCGTTGACACACGGGGCCGTGTTAGTACAACAACTGACAAGCAGTTAATGAGGAAGAGAGAGAGAGATGGGCACGGGGTCGTGCCAGCTGGGCACGGGCCGTGCTGAAGCTTCTGAAGACAACTATAAATAGAAGTGCTTGGTTCCACTTCAACTCATCCCTTGGCAAACCACTTCTCTCTCACTTGCCACCACTCCACCACCATCATCCATTTTTCCATCTTTAGAGAGTGTGTGTAGTCTCGGGATCCAAGATTGATCATAAGAATCTTTGTCAAACAAAGGCCATGCTTGGCTAAATTCTTACATCACTTGGTGAAGACATATCTTTTATGTATTTCTTTTATGATTTCCAAACTTTGGCTACTTTTTAATTGGGTTAGTATTAATGACTTTAATAATTAGTTTTTTATATTGAAGGTGAATTTATTCACCCATTCTTCATATGTTCGTTTACTCAACATATTCATGTCTTTACGGTCTATATAAAGCATGGTAATTGCCTGTTAGGGGGTTAGAAGGGTGGACTGGGTAATTCTATGTCTCGTTCAGTGTATAGATCCTGCGAGAACCTGGTGCAAGTTTAGTACTACTCCATGGATTGGCCGGGAATGACTGGCCCGACTGAGAGTAAGAAAACGCTTACACCCCTTATTCATAAACTACTATTAAAACTTTAAACCAACCCCGCGAGGACTGTATCCCTGCTGACTCAGACCAACGGGTTGAGGGTGATCGTCGCCTCGTAAGGGGGGTCCACCACATTTTGCATTAATAACTTACTTAATTATCTTTCAGTATTGTGAGCACGTTATAGGACCGTTTAAGACTCCGAAACGATTGCGAACCTATACGTGTGACGTGCGGAATCCGTACACATACGTCGACCGAACACAAGACCGTAATACAAACATGATTTTATTCAATATACGACAAGTATAAGCACCACGAATCACCTTGAGCACTAGTTTCTCTCTCTAAGCACCAAGCTCTAAAATGACCAAAATGAGCAAAAGTTCCTAATGCCAAACATTAGGCTCCTATTTATAGGCCAAGATATAAGGGATTTACCCTTATTTCCAAGTTTGCCACCTTGCCTTTTTTACTACATATTTCACAATAAAATCACGTTTTCTTCTATTCTCTGCTACGAACTGAATTGATGGAGGAGATAGACATTAGTGTACTCACAGACTCCCCATTGGATATTGCCGCAGTCAATCTCGTAGCGTCTTGTCTTTCTCTCTCTCTCTCTCTTTGAGTCTTCTGGAAGCTTTGACACTTTCAGCACCCACATACTCCCTCTTGCTCGAACAAACTCCCCATGGATCTGTCTTCGGCTTCAGTTGCTCCCTCTTTCGGTAGACTCTTTCTTCAGGCTCCCCCTTTCGTTAAGCTTCCGTGCTTTTGGGAATGACACCTGGCTTTCCAATTACAAGCTCTCCCTTGCGATGAGCTCGTCTTCAGACTCCCCCTTAGACTTGGCTATCGGGATCGTAATCTGGTACAACATCTGCAATTTCTCAAACATTTATTAGTGACAACGTTTTGAATTTCCAGGATTGAAAACATGTTTCTCTCAGCATAAGCTGAAACATTTCAAATATACGATAGTTAAAGCGTTTTTGGTTGTCTAGGAATGATGACCTGGCTCTCAAAGACTTTTAATCAAGAACCTGGCTCTATTTCACAAATATAACAAAAAGAGTGTATCCAGGATTACTTGATTCTCTCTCCTTATCAAATTGACTTTATAGATTTGACGATTTAAGAATCCAAATCCCTCACAGTTAATCATCCAAGTCCAAATTAATGACCTTGGAGATTTCACAAACTGTTTTTATTTTTTGATTTTAAGACTACAAGTTTCAACTTAATGAACTTGTTTATTTTTCAGAAACACGTTCAGCATACTTAGATTTTGAAACTCAACTCTCAGACATCGGTTGTCGAAAATAAAGTGAAATCAAAATCTTTTTGTATTTTTCTGGAATGTAAAACAGTAAACAAATATTTACAAACAATATTTACAGCCAATATTTTTGTTTGAGATTGCGTTAGAGGATCATATCAGTTTATGACAAATCACTAGCACCGTTGAGGTCTAAACACTTTAAGTTCTAAACGATTCACTTAGATTGTCAGTATACTAATCCACTTAAATTTTCACACAAAGTTTAACTAATTCGAGATACGAGATTAGTGTTTTAAAGACTTAAACTTATTCACGTGTCCCACCTCAGAATATACTCCCGTATCAAGATTCCCTAGATTCAGTCTTACAGGTGAATATACTAATTTGATATATGTTCTCTGGGTTAGTGCGAGACCTTGAGAAGGTATGAACTTCCGTTCAGTCAAAGAGATGAAGGCTCGACTTTAGGTGTGTTCCTTCTGGGAATCTTCTTTACAACTGCATTTGAATTACATCTTTCAAATTAAGAAGACCAGGTATAATACCCCAGATATTATACGAGGTCTAGGTCATTGCTTCCGCAATATAAGAAGACCAGGTATAATACCCCAGATATCAAATAGTATAAAGACCTAGTATCTCAGAATCAGGCAATCTCTCAAACAAGATTTCGGGGGTTACCCATATATCCGAGAGATGTTCCCCACAAGATAAGCAAGTATTGATATTTAGGTTTATATCTCGAAAACAATCTACTAAGCGTGTAAAAACCTATTGGCATATCATCAGTGAGACCGTTTATCACATTTTAGCTCTCCATTTCTTTAGTGTATTGTGACTGTCTACTGATGTACTATCATTTCCTCTTTTTACACAGAAACTCTTTTTGAATTTTATCATGTTTTTGGCTTTTTCAAATTTTCTAATGTTTTTGGATTTTCTGACAACGCTTAATCCCCCTAAAATTCAAAACATTTAAAGAAAATTTGATAACCGATGCTGACAGCATTGACTCGCCATCCATTTTCTGCTTCACATGCTCTGTTTTGCAGAAATATACCCCCATGATTTACAACACATTGATATTTTACAGTTTGAAAACCGTTTTTCAATCTTGTGAAATTAATCATGTTTGTTTAGCCGTGAGGGTTTCGGCGTATTCAATTAACATATTTTTGAAATTTTGATTTTTGACAAAATAAAAACATATTTTTGGTTTTTAAAATTTTCAATTTTTAGGGTTTTTAAATATGGTTTATTTATGTACAGAAACAAACTAACTCCCTGTTTCTCAGTGGCAGGGACCAGCAGCCTTCTCCTCTAGTGCTAGGCTGCTCTGATACTCCTTTAGTTGACATTCAGTATTCTTCGGGAGCACCTGCACATATACACAACTCAATTACTTGAACAATTCAGCCCAGGTCTGTTTGACCTTTGGCATCTCAACACAAAATTCATTTAATGATGGAAAATATTTGTCATTTTGTACAAAAACTTTTTCATCTTTCACTTCAACTTTTTCGTCATTTACAGAAGTCACTTGTTCCTTAGCCACCCAGTTTTGTCCTTTTGACGCACTTCTTTTGTAAAATTGTGACTCGTTTTGATTATTTTTATTTTGAATAGCAACTTTTGGTTTCCAAAACTGGTTTGGTTTTGTCATATCAACCAATGTTTGGCAACTTTGTGTTGTTCTGAATCTGGGTGTGTGAAAATTCTAGGTTTGTCTTGAATCAAACCTAGTCTGATTTGATTTCCAAGTTTGATTCGAAGCAAACTTGTTTGTGTTGTACCTCCAAGTTTGTTTTGAATCAAATCTTGTAGACCTTTGTTTCACATCCTCAGATATCTGTTTTTCAACATCAACAGGCTTTGGGTTTGGACACTTGCGTGCAAGATGTCCAGTTTGATCACATTTAAAACAAGTTTTTCTCGAAACATCTTTAGCCTGTTGTTGTTGCTTTTTCTGAGCATAGAACTCTTCATTAGACTGTCGTCTAAATTGGAGTTCTTTCTCTTTTTTCGGAACTTTTCCCGTGAACGAAATTCTTTTTCTTTTGAAAATTTTGCTTTTCATTTCTTTTCCAATTCTGCTTCTTTTTATAACCCAACCCAGCCTTCATGTTTTTCTTTTTGTAAACAGGTTTGTTATAAAAAGTTTTCTTGCTCGCTTTTCCGGCATATTTTGCAATTTTAGACTTTTCGATTTCTCCTAGTTTGAAAACTTTGTTGATCTTATCTGAAATCACATTTTGAATCGGGACTTCAATATCTAAGAGTAGTTTGTCCGATCCAATCATGGTATAAACCAATCCTTTTGAATCATCAGTCACAACTTTCTCAGATTTTGAATGTTTAAGATAATTATCATGAAAACTTCCCTCATTTTCATCCTGTGACTCAGACTTATCTTTTTTGGTAGACTCCTCTGACAAAATGCTTTCAACAACCTTACTTACTACCTCTGAATCATCAGCATCATCAGATTTGGTGTAAATCACATCGATATTTTTAGGTAATTGGTCAACCATGTTCAGACCTTTTGCCACCTTTTCTTCATCATAAAACGTATAATTACCTCTCAACGGTGGTGGCACCTGATGATATTCTGAACCAATACCTTTTTTATTCTTTTCAGAATCTTTGTCATCTGGTGTGATGTTGAAAATACGTTCGAGAATATACGAAGAACTATGATAACTTTGGAGTTTTGTAACAATCTTTTATTTTTCAACCAAAACTTGTTTGAGTTTAGCAACTTCATCAATACATTTTTTTAACTCTTGTTGCTTTTCTTCATATTTGTTCTCAAAAAATCTTGTTGTTTTTAAACTTTCTGACAATCTTTCATCGAAACATTTGACTTGTTTTTTCAAAATATCATAAGCTTCTTGTATTCTTTGACTTGACCATTTTATTTTATCATACTCTTTTTGTAAATATTGAATATTATTATCTTTTTGAACACAATCATCACATTTTGCCAAACACTTTTGTTTTAAAATCTCATTTTCTTTTTCAAAATCTTGACATTTTAGTGTCAGCTTTTCAATCTTTTGTTTCAACACTTCTTCATTTTCAAGCATTTCTTTACATTTTGTTTTGAAAACAGTTTCGATTTTATTTAATTCAATATCTTTTGATTTTAATTTTTCGTCTTTATCAGTATAGGCTTTGCACATTTCTATGCAATTCCTGCACTTATCTTCAGTTTTATCAACATTTTGATCATTATTTAATAATTCAGAAGATTCGGTTGGAATTTTTACCTCAGTTTCATCTGGCACATTTGATTCTTCTGTTTACAATTTCTGATCCTCATCATTCTTTAGTTCGTTCTCATGAGCATCCCCTGTTGTTTTCTTCACCTCTTCAACCAGCTTCTCAATCTCTTCTTCTTTCTTCTTTTTCAACTCCATCACTTTTGGTAGACTTGCCTCAAAAACTTCCTTTAAACGTTTAAACAGATTAGCTTCATAATCTTTCTCAAATAATCTCCTCGTATGAAACGTGTCACAATCTGGAAATACGTTTGTCACTGCATCGAAATCCACCTTCTCAGGATCAATGACTGGATTTCCTTGTGGATCCAAATAACATTCTCGCTCAGCATCCTATCTTTTTGCTTTTTGTGCTTCCTTAAAAGGAGCACTCAAATTTCTGATTTCAAACCGAGCATAATCTCTCTGCCATCGTTTATCATCAACCACTTCAGCTATGAATGCGGATCCAACATAATCTTTTTCTGGAAAAACTTTGCTCCAATCATAACCCTCATCGTCCTGTATAACTGCTAGAGCCCTCGACTTCTCTTTTGATGAACCTTCATCGATTTGCTTTTGATTCACATTTGATGACCCGCTGTTGTGATGATAAATTACTTTCTGATAATAATCATCTTTGAATGGATTCACAACTTCATCAGTTTTCCTGTTTGTGCACTCTCTCTTGAAGTGCCCTTTCTGTTTGCACTTGAAACAGGTAACTTTCGATTTGTCAAATCCCAGTTTTGTATCAGCAGTTCCCAAACATGATCTTCTGGTGATTTCCATAAACCGTTGTGCTCTCCTCATAGCGCTAGCCATGCACCATTTTATGTTTATCAGCTCCATCTCCTCTGGATCTATCTGATCATAATCTTCCTTTGTCATATTCGGGTTTCCAACCTTACCCGCGATCAGACTTTCGTACGATTCCAGGACAGATGCTAAAAAAACCATTTGTTGCTTGGCAACTTCTGCATTTAAACTTTGAGAGTTTTTCAGATCTATGGCGATATTGCACTGAACTATGTTCGAATTTGACGAATTTAAAGCGAATGAATGATAACCCAAATCCTTTGAAAAACTGTGTTGAGATGAATCCTTTGAGCTTCCTGAACTAAATGCCGTCTTTGACGTTTGATCAATCATACTTCTTCTGTAGTATAGATCGACATTTTGTTGATATTGTTGATTTGCCATTTTGTTCTGCTTTTGTATTTCCAATTCACGACCTTCAAGCTTCTCGATTAACCAATCCAAGTTCACTTTGCTCATACCATTGTTGTTTTTTGAGTATCATGACATAGTTTGACCAATCGTTTTCATTTGGAAGAGCTTCAATCAACCTGTCAATGATCTCTTCATTTTCTTTTGAAACACCAAACCTCTCCAATTCGAGTATAAGATGGCAAAATCTTTCAATCATCTGAGGTACGGTTTCACCTTTCATGCATGCAAACAAATCAAATCCCTTTTTTAATAACGATCGTTTGTTTTTTATAATTTCTTCGCCACCTGTTCATTTTTTTCTATCTCTAAAGCTTCCCACAAACCTTTTGAAGTAGTTTCATCATCAAGTAATGAAATAATATCCTCTCGAACAGATTGATACAACAATGCAATCATCTTTTGTTCAGCACACATGTTTTTTACTTCTTTTTTTTCAGTGAATTCTTCAATTGTTAATAAAATTCCTCCTTGTTTTGTTGGTTCTTTATATCGTAACTTCAACATTATCCAACTGTCATAAGCAAATGCTTTTACCCAACCCTTAAACCGCTTTTTTCACCAGTTATAGTCCTCGATATTCATTAATTTCGGTGGCTTTTGTTGGTTTCCGTACACATTATCATATTTCAAATTATCTGAAATCGTTTTTGAAATGCTGCTGGTCTCCGTCTTTGTTTCAGAAGTGTAAGCATTATAAAATGTGTTGTAAAATTCTTCGCCACCTCCCGACATCTTCGAATTGTGTCTTGATATTATCGTTCCTTGAATTTTTCGTCTCGTTTATCACCTGCACACAAACAAATAAATGATCAGTTTTATTTAAAAAAATGAACTGAATGTGTGAAAATTCGTGAAATGTGTGATGATAAACTTGTGTCGAAGACTAGCGGACTCGTTCCAACGTTGTTCGGATGAAAACTTGAGCGAATGAGGTCAACGGAAGTCAATCGGATGACTTTGTCCAAAAGACTTTGAAAGGATCGGATGAAAATGGATCAGATAACTTTGGATCGGATGACAATCCGTGCGAATCACCGTTCGTCGATTGTCTTATTGGGCCGCACAACTAATATGTTGAAAGACTATTGGGCCTTTAATATTTTGAAACGGATTACTTTGGAACGGATTGTGATCCGTTCGGATTACTCCTTTAATGGGCTTGTGCTATGGATCGGATTGCGATCCGTTCGGTTTGTGATCCGTTTAGTGGCAAAATGAAATATAGTGGAATTAATCAACGAATTGCAATTCGTTCGGATTGCGATCCGTTCGGTGAACTTCTCATGCAATCTGAACTCTTATATGATAATGGCCGACAAGAACTTATTACAATTCACATGCAATCTGTCTATAAAGCTTCACAAGCAACAATAATTGATCCGTTCACATGCATTCAATGTCAGAGTTGATTATTGTTTTTCAATTGGACCTTCAAATTAGTGGACCTGACAACAATTAATGTTCTCACAAGTCCGCTGACAATTCACATGCAGAATGTTTTCATTGTTGATCTTCACGTGATGGGCTTTGATACAAACAAATCACCAGTGATTTTAATTGGGCCGAACAACTCTTTGAAAGCAATTATGTGACCGACAACTTTATTTCAAAGCTTAATCCTATTGGGCCGCAAACTATGAATTGTCAATATTGGGCCACACTTCACGTGACAAACTGAATGTTATTGGACCTCACCTAAATTGATCAATTGTGCAACAACAATTTTCAATTTCTCATGCAAATTGATGATTAATCACATGCCAACTCCATTTTCTATAGGGTCGAGTATTTAGTGGGCTGCTATCAAAAGTTTCTCATTGGACCTATGTTATCAATCAGATGAAACAATAGTGTAATATTGAACTAATTGAACTCTGGATCGGATGTCAATCCGATCGAAGTGTGTCTACCAAAGTCAAATATTAATGAATGCAGAGGATCGGATGGACTGAATTTAAATACAACATGTCACACCCCGACCACGTGGAACATACAAAACGTGGCGGAAATGTCGGGGAATGTTGTAACAGAATTAATTGTTTCAAATCCATGGCAATTGAAGTTTCGTTTTATTGATTAAAAGTGTTACAATGTCTTAACAAACAAGGAAATACAACATAATTAACTAGTCTTGTATCTTTTATTGCCACTAAAGCCCAAGTCTGCCTATGTGTATCTTGATCATCTTATGCAACAGCTTCTGAAAAACACATGTGAAAATAGGTACGTCAGCATAAAAATGCCTGTGAGATACATAGGTTTTGTGAAAATAGGTTCCATGACTTCTGTTTGAGAAAATGTTTAGTCATGAACCTTGTTATTTGCTTTGTTTTGTAAATCATTTGAAAAACAATGAGTTCAGATGATATGTATAAATAAGTGAATAATGTATGGTTAAATGAATAACCATAGTAAAATGGATTTGTATAAGATAAGTTGTTTGTAAAACAATGTCTTGTGAAAAGTATGTTATTTGTATAAAATGTTCTATG
>JARYGA010037633.1:0-52260 GCA_030545235.1 Helianthus tuberosus
ATCTGTTCTAGGATGATTAATTACTAGGTTTTGAACCCTCTGTTATAAGGTTTTGAACCCCTTTGAGTTTTCAAAAATCTCGTCAAGGTTTTGGGTTTTAAATAATGTGAACACGTGCAAACTGGAAGGGTGAATGCCTGTATTCTGAGTTTTCTGTCTAGGCAAGCACTTCGTATACATCTCAACCAGACGCGAGACCAGTTGTGCTTACCTGGGAATTCTTGGGATGAGTGTTCACTTATAGGCGAGCATGTCTTCGCGATACATTATTTTTGACCTATTTACTTTGATTATTCACCGAGGTCGTTTGTTGCTTTGTAGTAACAAACAAATGACCACTATCCATTGCTTTCATCAAATTTGTTTCATCTCATTCTTTTCGTCTAATTCTCTCACTCGTTTCCTTTCATGTTTCCTCTTTTAGAATGCCTCCTCGACGCGAAAACCAGATAGCGACTGCCGAACTGGCAGAAATTATTGCGCCGCAAATGGCTGCTCAATTCCCAAACCTCTTTGCTCAATGGAATCAAGCCAACAACAACAACAATGGTCCATGCAATTTCAAGAGTTTTAACTCGGCGAAACCACTCAAGTTTAGTGGTTTTGAGGGAGCGACTGGGCTTCTTCAATGGTTCGAGAGCATTGAGAATACTTTCCGCCACGTGCAGTGTCCTGACAATCGCAAGGTCGAGTTTGCTTCGAGTGTGTTCCAGAAGAGAGCCCTTACGTGGTGGAACGGTGTTATGAGAGATCGTGGTGCAGAAGTTGCACTAGCACAGACATGGGCGGAACTTAGGGCCCTTATGATGAAGGAATTCTGTCCTCGACACGAGATCAGGGCTTTGGAAAGGGAATTCGACAATCTTGAGCAAGACAGCGGTGAGCATCGAGCCTACACGGACCGTTATGAAGAGTTAAGTCTGTTATGCCCAAACATGGTCACGCCTTTGGATAAGGCAATCGAAAAGTACATTGATGGCCTCCCTGATTCAATACAAGACATTTTGACTAGTAGCAACCCTACTACAGTTAGACAGGCCATTGAGCTATCTGCAACCTTGACTGAATCAAAGATCAGGAAAGGTAAACTTTTCCGAAAAGGTGACAAGAAGCCGGTCGAAGAATCGAAACCAATCAAGGAATCAAAGATCATGGATGAACAGACTGGATCCCCTAAGAGGTCAAAGAAGCGAAAGGCTTCTCAGAACTACGCTGTGGTCGCTCACAATGATCAAGCCGTCCTCAACCAACCAGCTCAACCCCCTGCCAGGAAACCCTACAACGGAACTGCACCCTTGTGCAACCAATGTGGCCTACATCATCATGCTGGGGTGAAGTGCCGCACATGCCAAGTTTGCGGACTTATAGGTCATACAGCTAGGGTTTGCCCAACCGCAGCTGCACCAAATCAAGCTGGCAACAATCCTGCTCAAGCTCGTTTTCCACAGGGGTCTTGCTACAACTG
The DNA here is from genome assembly GCA_030545235.1 of Helianthus tuberosus. Taxonomy (NCBI): domain Eukaryota; kingdom Viridiplantae; phylum Streptophyta; class Magnoliopsida; order Asterales; family Asteraceae; genus Helianthus; species Helianthus tuberosus. Next base: position 1,466 of record JARYGA010037633.1, read on the forward strand.
TGGCGAGATGGGCCATTTTCGTAGGAATTGCCCAAGGCTTGCTAATGCAAATCCAGCGCAGGGATGAGCATATGATCAACCAGAAGACAACATCGTTTAGAAATAATCACGTCTTATGTATTATTTTCTTTTGTCGTCAAGATCCAAGAAACAGTTGTTATCGTTGTTTATAAATAAATCTTTTATTTACATTGCAATGTATTTATGTGATTGTATGTATAAACAACATATCCCCTACAATACCGACAATCAAGGAACCGCATTCCTTGAAGAACGGACTACTCCCAAATTTCTTCCATTATATGATCTCTTGCGTTTTTCACGAAAATCCTAAGTACCCGTTTCTTCCAAGAGAAACGGAGTACGAGGTGCCAAGTTAATAGCAATCAATAACAAGATAATAACAATTAAATAACTATGTGATTATGTGCTTATGAACATTACAAGACAAACTGTGCGGACTGTGCAAGGAATTACGTAATTATGGATGCATACATAATTATGAAATTTAGTGCACAGAAACCACAGCGAGCTTTGTCATGTACCTAGAAGTTAACCCTATTCATTTCCAATTCTGATGAAGTATCCGTTGAGGAAAAATGAACTAGCTATTCATTTTTTACTTCTGAAGAATATCCGTTGAGGAAATGAATATCCGTTTATCCTTCATTTCCAATTCTGAAGAATACCCGTTGAGGAAAATGACTCCGTTAGTCCATTTTCGTTTCTGAAGATTATCCGTTGAGGAAATGAATATCCGTTTGTCTATCATTTTCATTTCCATTTCTGAGGAAACAACCGTTGAAAATGACTCCGTTAGTTCATTTCCGTTTCTGAAGATTATCCGTTGAGGAAATGAATACCCGTTGTTTAATCCTTCATTTCCGAACCTGAGGAAACAACCGTTGAAAATGACTCCGTTAGTTCATTTTCGTTTCTGAAGATTATCCGTTGAGGAAATGAATATCCGTTTGTCTATCATTTTCATTTCCGAACCTGAGGAAACAACCGTAGAAAATGACTCCGTTAGTTCATTTTCGTTTCTGAAGATTATCCGTTGAGGAAATGAATATCCGTTTGTCTATCATTTTCATTTCCGTTTCTGAGGAAGCAACCGTTGAAAATGACTCCGTTAGTTCATTTTCGTTTCTGAAGATTATCCGTTGAGGAAATGAATATCCGTTTGTCTATCATTTTCATTTCCGTTTCTGAGGAAGCAACCGTTGAAAATGACTCCGTTAGTTCATTTTCGTTTCTGAAGATTTTTCCGTTGAGGAAATGAATATCCGTTTGTCTATCATTTTCATTTCCGTTTCTGAGGAAGCAACCGTTGAAAATGACTCCGTTAGTTCATTTTCGTTTCTGAAGATTATCCGTTGAGGAAATGAATATCCGTTTGTCTATCATTTTCATTTCCGTTTCTGAGGAAGCATCTGTTGAAAATGACTCCATTTGTTCATTTTCGTTTCTGAAGATTTTCCGTTAAGGAAATGGATCCCCGTTTGTTTATTCCTTCATTTCCGCTTCTGAAGAATACTCGTTGACGAAATTGACTCCGTTAGTTCATTTTCGTTCTGAAGAATGTCCGTTAAGGAAATGACAGGATTATGCTTTACATATCTCTGGTGGTTATCTGACACAAAGTCACAAATAGACTCCTACGAATTAATTTCGGGACGAAATTTCCTAAAGTAGGGGAGACTGTAACACCTGTGTCATTTCAACCATCAAACAAATGCCAAACCAATGAAATATTGTATTTCATACTTGGGATTTGTAAAAATATGTGTATCGTTTGCACATATTAATTCTTGTTCGATTTCAAGCTCTAAATCGCTTTCTGGAAGGTTATACGTGCACTGATGTGTAGATATAACCAGTTTAATCCAACGAACACTCCAGAATAGTGAAATAGGCTTAACATACCTTAAATAACCTTTACATAACTTAGATATAAGTTTTGGAAGGTTTGGTGTGGTGAAATCAAAGTTTAATCGCTTACAGGGACTAAATTTGACAAACTGCGAAAGTATGCCAATTTGAACTGTAACAGACCTTCCGGAACATGACCATAAGTTAAACATACCATAAATATCCTTTACATAGCTTAGAAATAGGCTTTGAGGGGTTCGGTGTGCTAAAATAAACTTTTGGGTCATTCAGGGACTAAAGGTGTCAAAAAGTGCACAAGTTTGCACTTTTGCGCATAACTTACGTTCTGAATACATCCGGACATCCAAAAATTTATGTAAGCACTATAATATTTTATTTTAGTGTTTGGCATAAGAAAAATCCATTCGTCACGTCATTTGGATCGTTTTTCGCGCTTATGCGCATTCCGTTGTAATTAAGCGAACATCGCGTCCGTACGGCCAAACGAACCAACCTCCGGCATATTTTTGAGCATGTTTTGAGTTCCCTATACTTTAACTTCATTTTAGAGCCTTAAAATGAGGTTAACGGGGTTCAAACGCATCGAAAAAGGCCTTAAAACACCACAGGGACCAAAACTGTCAATTTTGAAACTTTTCTGAAGCTGGTGCATGGTGGCGTAGCGCGACTGCATAGGGCCTTTACCGTCGCGCTATGCGAGCGCCTTATCTGGGCAGAAATATCAGTTTTGCACTTTCGGGACCAGATTCGATGTATAAACAGTTGTTTAATTCACAACCACACATTCTAACATGCTTAGTCAGCGGATAAGGATGGAATTTAGGCACCATAACTTTGCAACACATGTACGGATGGGATTAAGGCACGTTTTCCATGAAACGATCTTAACGGTTCGGGTATTCCTATAAATACCCATCCACCCCCATTGCTAAAATCACTAGAATCTTGATCTTAGGAACTCTAAGTTGAAACCATTGTTTCATACCTGAGATTCTTGGATCGAGATTAGCATTCGGGGACCCTTCGTAAGTATTCTTTCATTCTTTTATTGCTTTTCGAGTCTTTCGAGTCTGAAAGTCAAACTTTGTTTGACTTTCTACATTGACCAGTTATGGTCAATGCGAAGTTCGTTTGAACTTCGCAACGTGAGTGTAATCATGTTGGTTATAGTCCCTTGGGACTATGCCCACTGATTACCACGTTGTATAGGGTCGTAGGGTAGGCGATCTAATAAATCGCCTATACCTTCGAACCCGACCCAGTTTGGTCGATCATTAGGATCCGACCAAATACATTAGGTGACCCTAGTATAGGGAATAACCTTCCGAGGTTATACCCTATGGTCACATCGTTTAAGTAGTTGTATGATAGGTAGTTTATATGCCTTAGGTAAATTACCAGAATACCCTTTTCATGTATAATTGGTAATTAAGCATATGTAACGTAAACTTTTGTCACATAACTGATTATGTAACATGTTTAGGCATATAACACTTGTCATAGGACTAGTTAGGCGGTCCGAACGCGTTTCACGCGAACGACGCGTTAAAGTAGCATAAGCTACCTAAACGGGTCGTAATGGGTCGTAAACACTTAGGTTAAGTTTCATTTAGTATGTAGGCTTTGTTAAACCAAATGACACGAGTCTCTACACTCGTTTGGTTTACAAACCCTAATGCTACCCGATCTTCCGATTTAGGTCCGGTTTATTAATGTAGTTACCTATAGTAGGTGCCGTTTGATTCCGTGATCTCTAGCTTTGCTTGGTGGTTATCCTAGGACTTCTGAGCAATCTCAAGTGAGTACATAGACCCCTCTTTTACTGTTTTCCAAACTGTTTTGGGGTGAAACACATGTGCCTACTTGTTACATTCATGCTTTCCCGTTTTCACATCATATACCTGCTATGTTCGTTAGTACATTATAGTACATGATTTCATTACACGTTATGCTATGTATGTCCATTGTGTGCATACTTAGTACATTGTTTTACATTACATTTTGTTGCATATGCTCATCCAGTATATGAACACATTATATTACATTTTGAACCGTTTATAACTATTTGACTATGTGAACCGTTGTAATCATTTGTATCTGTGAACCGTTTGTATCTGTGAACCGTTTGTATCTGTGAACCGTTTGTATCAGTGAACCGTTTGTATCTGTGAACCGTTTATATCTGTGAACCGTTTGTATCTGTGAACCGTTTGTATCTGCGAACCGTGTGAACCGTATTTGACCATACATAAACACTTCTACTATTGTTAAACATTACTTTGGTGGTTTGGTTTGATTAAATGATTAAGTAACGATGCGTGTGTAATATGATACAAGCATGGTGGATACGCCGCTGGTACTTCCTATATATAAGTGTTTGTATGGTATTACATATTGTAGCATTATTTGAATCATTTCAGTTTGAGACATAGAACATTTTATACAAATAACATACTTTTCACAAGACATTGTTTTACAAACAACTTATCTTATACAAACTCATCTTACATGGTTATTTATTTAACCATACATTATTTACTTATTTATACATATCATCTGAACTCATTGTTTTTCAAATGATTTACAAAACAAAGCAAATTACAAGGTTTATGACTAAACATTTTCTCAAACATAAGTCATGAAACCTATTTTCACAAAACCTATGTATCTCACAGGCATTTTTATGCTGACGTACCTATTTTCACATGTGTTTTTCAGGAGCTGTTGCATAAGATGATCAAGATACACATAGGCAGACTTGGGCTTTAGTGACAATAAAAGATGCAAGACTAGTTAATTATGTTGTATTTCTTTGTTTGATAAGACATTGTAACATTTTTAATCAATAAAACGAAACTTCAATTGCCATGGATTTGAAACAATTAATTCTGTTACAACACTCCCCGACATTTCCGCCACGTTTTGTATGTTCTACGTGGTCGGGGTGTGACAGAAAATATGGTATCAGAGCCAACGGTTATAGGGAATTAGGTTATTAGTAATGCTTTGACCTAGTCTATAACCTTCTTAGGACCCTAACGCGAGTTTACTTGCGTTTAGTCATAAAACAATACCGTCACCTATCCTTAGGCGACTACCACAACAAGAACATAATTTTCGAAACCGCTTTGAAAACTAATCATCTGTTCTAGGATGATTAATTACTAGGTTTTGAACCCTCTGTTATAAGGTTTTGAACCCCTTTGAGTTTTCAAAAATCTCGTCAAGGTTTTGGGTTTTAAATAATGTGAACACGTGCAAACTGGAAGGGTGAATGCCTGTATTCTGAGTTTTCTGTCTAGGCAAGCACTTCGTATACATCTCAACCAGACGCGAGACCAGTTGTGCTTACCTGGGAATTCTTGGGATGAGTGTTCACTTATAGGCGAGCATGTCTTCGCGATACATTATTTTTGACCTATTTACTTTGATTATTCACCGAGGTCGTTTGTTGCTTTGTAGTAACAAACAAATGACCACTATCCATTGCTTTCATCAAATTTGTTTCATCTCATTCTTTTCGTCTAATTCTCTCACTCGTTTCCTTTCATGTTTCCTCTTTTAGAATGCCTCCTCGACGCGAAAACCAGATAGCGACTGCCGAACTGGCAGAAATTATTGCGCCGCAAATGGCTGCTCAATTCCCAAACCTCTTTGCTCAATGGAATCAAGCCAACAACAACAACAATGGTCCATGCAATTTCAAGAGTTTTAACTCGGCGAAACCACTCAAGTTTAGTGGTTTTGAGGGAGCGACTGGGCTTCTTCAATGGTTCGAGAGCATTGAGAATACTTTCCGCCACGTGCAGTGTCCTGACAATCGCAAGGTCGAGTTTGCTTCGAGTGTGTTCCAGAAGAGAGCCCTTACGTGGTGGAACGGTGTTATGAGAGATCGTGGTGCAGAAGTTGCACTAGCACAGACATGGGCGGAACTTAGGGCCCTTATGATGAAGGAATTCTGTCCTCGACACGAGATCAGGGCTTTGGAAAGGGAATTCGACAATCTTGAGCAAGACAGCGGTGAGCATCGAGCCTACACGGACCGTTATGAAGAGTTAAGTCTGTTATGCCCAAACATGGTCACGCCTTTGGATAAGGCAATCGAAAAGTACATTGATGGCCTCCCTGATTCAATACAAGACATTTTGACTAGTAGCAACCCTACTACAGTTAGACAGGCCATTGAGCTATCTGCAACCTTGACTGAATCAAAGATCAGGAAAGGTAAACTTTTCCGAAAAGGTGACAAGAAGCCGGTCGAAGAATCGAAACCAATCAAGGAATCAAAGATCATGGATGAACAGACTGGATCCCCTAAGAGGTCAAAGAAGCGAAAGGCTTCTCAGAACTACGCTGTGGTCGCTCACAATGATCAAGCCGTCCTCAACCAACCAGCTCAACCCCCTGCCAGGAAACCCTACAACGGAACTGCACCCTTGTGCAACCAATGTGGCCTACATCATCATGCTGGGGTGAAGTGCCGCACATGCCAAGTTTGCGGACTTATAGGTCATACAGCTAGGGTTTGCCCAACCGCAGCTGCACCAAATCAAGCTGGCAACAATCCTGCTCAAGCTCGTTTTCCACAGGGGTCTTGCTACAACTGTGGCGAGATGGGCCATTTTCGTAGGAATTGCCCAAGGCTTGCTAATGCAAATCCAGCGCAGGGATGAGCATATGATCAACCAGAAGACAACATCGTTTAGAAATAATCACGTCTTATGTATTATTTTCTTTTGTCGTCAAGATCTAAGAAACAGTTGTTATCGTTGTTTATAAATAAATCTTTTATTTACATTGCAATGTATTTATGTGATTGTATGTATAAACAACATATCCCCTACAATACCGACAATCAAGGAACCGCATTCCTTGAAGAACGGACTACTCCCAAATTTCTTCCATTATATGATCTCTTGCGTTTTTCACGAAAATCCTAAGTACCCGTTTCTTCCAAGAGAAACGGAGTACGAGGTGCCAAGTTAATAGCAATCAATAACAAGATAATAACAATTAAACAACTATGTGATTATGTGCTTATGAACATTACAAGACAAACTGTGCGGACTGTGCAAGGAATTACGTAATTATGGATGCATACATAATTATGAAATTTAGTGCACAGAAACCACAGCGAGCTTTGTCATGTACCTAGAAGTTAACCCTATTCATTTCCAATTCTGATGAAGTATCCGTTGAGGAAAAATGAACTAGCTATTCATTTTTTACTTCTGAAGAATATCCGTTGAGGAAATGAATATCCGTTTATCCTTCATTTCCAATTCTGAAGAATACCCGTTGAGGAAAATGACTCCGTTAGTCCATTTTCGTTTCTGAAGATTATCCGTTGAGGAAATGAATATCCGTTTGTCTATCATTTTCATTTCCATTTCTGAGGAAACAACCGTTGAAAATGACTCCGTTAGTTCATTTCCGTTTCTGAAGATTATCCGTTGAGGAAATGAATACCCGTTGTTTAATCCTTCATTTCCGAACCTGAGGAAACAACCGTTGAAAATGACTCCGTTAGTTCATTTTCGTTTCTGAAGATTATCCGTTGAGGAAATGAATATCCGTTTGTCTATCATTTTCATTTCCGAACCTGAGGAAACAACCGTAGAAAATGACTCCGTTAGTTCATTTTCGTTTCTGAAGATTATCCGTTGAGGAAATGAATATCCGTTTGTCTATCATTTTCATTTCCGTTTCTGAGGAAGCAACCGTTGAAAATGACTCCGTTAGTTCATTTTCGTTTCTGAAGATTATCCGTTGAGGAAATGAATATCCGTTTGTCTATCATTTTCATTTCCGTTTCTGAGGAAGCAACCGTTGAAAATGACTCCGTTAGTTCATTTTCGTTTCTGAAGATTTTTCCGTTGAGGAAATGAATATCCGTTTGTCTATCATTTTCATTTCCGTTTCTGAGGAAGCAACCGTTGAAAATGACTCCGTTAGTTCATTTTCGTTTCTGAAGATTATCCGTTGAGGAAATGAATATCCGTTTGTCTATCATTTTCATTTCCGTTTCTGAGGAAGCATCTGTTGAAAATGACTCCATTTGTTCATTTTCGTTTCTGAAGATTTTCCGTTAAGGAAATGGATCCCCGTTTGTTTATTCCTTCATTTCCGCTTCTGAAGAATACTCGTTGACGAAATTGACTCCGTTAGTTCATTTTCGTTCTGAAGAATGTCCGTTAAGGAAATGACAGGATTATGCTTTACATATCTCTGGTGGTTATCTGACACAAAGTCACAAATAGACTCCTACGAATTAATTTCGGGACGAAATTTCCTAAAGTAGGGGAGACTGTAACACCTGTGTCATTTCAACCATCAAACAAATGCCAAACCAATGAAATATTGTATTTCATACTTGGGATTTGTAAAAATATGTGTATCGTTTGCACATATTAATTCTTGTTCGATTTCAAGCTCTAAATCGCTTTCTGGAAGGTTATACGTGCACTGATGTGTAGATATAACCAGTTTAATCCAACGAACACTCCAGAATAGTGAAATAGGCTTAACATACCTTAAATAACCTTTACATAACTTAGATATAAGTTTTGGAAGGTTTGGTGTGGTGAAATCAAAGTTTAATCGCTTACAGGGACTAAATTTGACAAACTGCGAAAGTATGCCAATTTGAACTGTAACAGACCTTCCGGAACATGACCATAAGTTAAACATACCATAAATATCCTTTACATAGCTTAGAAATAGGCTTTGAGGGGTTCGGTGTGCTAAAATAAACTTTTGGGTCATTCAGGGACTAAAGGTGTCAAAAAGTGCACAAGTTTGCACTTTTGCGCATAACTTACGTTCTGAATACATCCGGACATCCAAAAATTTATGTAAGCACTATAATATTTTATTTTAGTGTTTGGCATAAGAAAAATCCATTCGTCACGTCATTTGGATCGTTTTTCGCGCTTATGCGCATTCCGTTGTAATTAAGCGAACATCGCGTCCGTACGGCCAAACGAACCAACCTCCGGCATATTTTTGAGCATGTTTTGAGTTCCCTATACTTTAACTTCATTTTAGAGCCTTAAAATGAGGTTAACGGGGTTCAAACGCATCGAAAAAGGCCTTAAAACACCACAGGGACCAAAACTGTCAATTTTGAAACTTTTCTGAAGCTGGTGCATGGTGGCGTAGCGCGACTGCATAGGGCCTTTACCGTCGCGCTATGCGAGCGCCTTATCTGGGCAGAAATATCAGTTTTGCACTTTCGGGACCAGATTCGATGTATAAACAGTTGTTTAATTCACAACCACACATTCTAACATGCTTAGTCAGCGGATAAGGATGGAATTTAGGCACCATAACTTTGCAACACATGTACGGATGGGATTAAGGCACGTTTTCCATGAAACGATCTTAACGGTTCGGGTATTCCTATAAATACCCATCCACCCCCATTGCTAAAATCACTAGAATCTTGATCTTAGGAACTCTAAGTTGAAACCATTGTTTCATACCTGAGATTCTTGGATCGAGATTAGCATTCGGGGACCCTTCGTAAGTATTCTTTCATTCTTTTATTGCTTTTCGAGTCTTTCGAGTCTGAAAGTCAAACTTTGTTTGACTTTCTACATTGACCAGTTATGGTCAATGCGAAGTTCGTTTGAACTTCGCAACGTGAGTGTAATCACGTTGGTTATAGTCCCTTGGGACTATGCCCACTGATTACCACGTTGTATAGGGTCGTAGGGTAGGCGATCTAATAAATCGCCTATACCTTCGAACCCGACCCAGTTTGGTCGATCATTAGGATCCGACCAAATACATTAGGTGACCCTAGTATAGGGCATAACCTTCCGAGGTTATACCCTATGGTCACATCGTTTAAGTAGTTGTATGATAGGTAGTTTATATGCCTTAGGTAAATTACCAGAATACCCTTTTCATGTATAATTGGTAATTAAGCATATGTAACGTAAACTTTTGTCACATAACTGATTATGTAACATGTTTAGGCATATAACACTTGTCATAGGACTAGTTAGGCGGTCCGAACGCGTTTCACGCGAACGACGCGTTAAAGTAGCATAAGCTACCTAAACGGGTCGTAATGGGTCGTAAACACTTAGGTTAAGTTTCATTTAGTATGTAGGCTTTGTTAAACCAAATGACACGAGTCTCTACACTCGTTTGGTTTACAAACCCTAATGCTACCCGATCTTCCGATTTAGGTCCGGTTTATTAATGTAGTTACCTATAGTAGGTGCCGTTTGATTCCGTGATCTCTAGCTTTGCTTGGTGGTTATCCTAGGACTTCTGAGCAATCTCAAGTGAGTACATAGACCCCTCTTTTACTGTTTTCCAAACTGTTTTGGGGTGAAACACATGTGCCTACTTGTTACATTCATGCTTTCCCGTTTTCACATCATATACCTGCTATGTTCGTTAGTACATTATAGTACATGATTTCATTACACGTTATGCTATGTATGTCCATTGTGTGCATACTTAGTACATTGTTTTACATTACATTTTGTTGCATATGCTCATCCAGTATATGAACACATTATATTACATTTTGAACCGTTTATAACTATTTGACTATGTGAACCGTTGTAATCATTTGTATCTGTGAACCGTTTGTATCTGTGAACCGTTTGTATCTGTGAACCGTTTGTATCAGTGAACCGTTTGTATCTGTGAACCGTTTATATCTGTGAACCGTTTGTATCAGTGAACCGTTTGTATCTGTGAACCGTTTGTATCTGTGAACCGTTTGTATCTACGAACCGTGTGAACCGTATTTGACCATACATAAACACTTCTACTATTGTTAAACATTACTTTGGTGGTTTGGTTTGATTAAATGATTAAGTAACGATGCGTGTGTAATATGATACAAGCATGGTGGATACGTCGCTGGTACTTCCTATATATAAGTGTTTGTATGGTATTACATATTGTAGCATTATTTGAATCATTTCAGTTTGAGACATAGAACATTTTATACAAATAACATACTTTTCACAAGACATTGTTTTACAAACAACTTATCTTATACAAACTCATCTTACATGGTTATTTATTTAACCATACATTATTTACTTATTTATACATATCATCTGAACTCATTGTTTTTCAAATGATTTACAAAACAAAGCAAATTACAAGGTTTATGACTAAACATTTTCTCAAACATAAGTCATGAAACCTATTTTCACAAAACCTATGTATCTCACAGGCATTTTTATGCTGACGTACCTATTTTCACATGTGTTTTTCAGGAGCTGTTGCATAAGATGATCAAGATACACATAGGCAGACTTGGGCTTTAGTGACAATAAAAGATGCAAGACTAGTTAATTATGTTGTATTTCTTTGTTTGATAAGACATTGTAACATTTTTAATCAATAAAACGAAACTTCAATTGCCATGGATTTGAAACAATTAATTCTGTTACAACACTCCCCGACATTTCCGCCACGTTTTGTATGTTCTACGTGGTCGGGGTGTGACAAGAACAACAACAACAACCAGGGGAACGGAAACAATAATGGGGGAAACAATGGAGGCAATGGTGCCAGGGGTCGAGCTTTTGTGATTGGTCAGGGTGATGCGAGGAACGATCCCAACGTGGTGATGGGTAAGTTTCTTCTGGATGATTTCTTTGTTACTGTTTTATTTGATTCGGGTGCCGATACTAGTTATGTGTCCCTAAAAGTTAGTCAATTGCTTAAGCATGCCCCAACACTTTTGAACACCAAGCACATGGTAGAACTAGCAAACGGTAAAAGTCTTGAAGCCACACACATAGTTAAGGGTTGTAATATCTTCTTAGCTAGTCAGACTTTCTCTATCGATCTTATCCCCATCGTTCTTGGTAGTTTCGACATCGTTATTGGTATGGATTGGTTATCTCAACATCGAGCAGAGATCCTTTGCAAGGAGAAGATCGTCCGCATTCCTCGTTCAAATGAAGAACCTTTAGTGATTCATGGCGACAAGAGTGGTGCTGTTGTGGGCATCATATCTTTCCTTAAGGCCCAAAAGTGTCTGCGAAAGGGCCACACTACTATCTTAGCCCTCGTTACTGACACCTCAAAGAAAGAGAAGAAGATAGAAAATATTACTGTGGGAGAATCTGTGTATTCATAAAAACATTTGTCATGATAAGCCTTGGCTAGTTATGGGGTATTTCAATTCGGCTCTTCATGTGGAAGAATCTTTGTATGGTCCGTCTACGAGTACTATTGGCATGAGAGAGTTTCATGATTGTGTTCAATATTCGGAGCTGGTAGATATTAAGGGACATGGGTTGCATTATACGTGGAACCAGAAACCGAAGCAAGGTATCGGCTTGTTAAAAAAGATTGATCGTGTCATGGGGAACTTGAAGTTTTTAGAGATGTTTCCTGGGGCTTTTGTGAGCTATCGTCCGTTTAGAATCTCGGATCATACTCCTTGCATTCTCAAGTGGCTGATATCGCCAAAGGAGAAACCGAATCCATTTAAATTCGCAAATTTTATTACATCTAAGCCAGAATTCAGGGTGTATGTGGAGCAGGAGTGGTCGAAAAATGTTCCAGGATTTACAATGTTCTCGGTTGCAAAAAAGCTTCGAAACTTGAAACCGTTAATGCGTAAACTCTTGGTTCAACAAGGTAATCTGCATGATAGAGTGGTGGATTTAAGGAAGCAGCTGGAGGATATTCAGACGCTCGTGAATGATAATCCGTTTGATGTTGGCTTGAGGGAAAAGGAATCTGAGTGTCTTAATCTTTTTAAAACCGCGGCTTATGATGAGTAATGCTTCCTAAAGCAGAAGTCTAAAGTGGAGTGGTTGTGCGCTGGTGATTCTAATACGGCTTTTTTTCATAACATGCTTAAATGCAGGAATGCTAGAGGTAAAATCCAGTCGATTCAGGATATAGCTGGTAATCGTTTTGAAGGTGATAATGTGCCTGGTGCTCTTGTTCATCATTATGAAAATTTTCTGGGTCGGTTGGATCAAGTTTCGCCCATTAATATGGAGGAGCTGGATATAAATGTGTTGACTGCTAGTGATGCTAGTTTCATGGTTCGTCAGGTTACCCGTCAGGAAGTGAAGAATGCTATGTTCAGTATTGCTGAAAATAAAGCCCCGGGTCCTGATGGTTACACTTCGGCTTTCTTTAAGAATGCTTGGGATATTGTGGGTAATGATGTTTCTAATGCTGTGTTAGATTTCTTTGAGAATGGTAAACTTCTGAAGCAGCTGAACCATACGATTTTGGCACTTGTGCCTAAAGTGGAAACGCCTGACTCGGTTCTTGATTATCGTCCTATCTCGTGTTGTAATGTCTTATATAAATGTATTAGCAAGATCATTACGGATAGATTGAAAGGTAGCTTGGGTGCTTTGGTTAACATTAATCAATCGGCTTTTGTTCCGGGTAGGAAAATTTCGGATAACATTCTCCTGACTCAGGAATTAATGCATAATTATCATTTGGATCGTGGCCCCGCTAGATGTGCTTTCAAGATAGATATTCAAAAAGCTTATGACACGGTCAGTTGGGCATTCTTGGAGAGTGTTTTATGTGGTTTCGGGTTACATACTAAGATGGTTACATGGATTATGGCATGTGTTACTTCGGTCACTTACTCTATAAGCCTTAATGGTAATCTGCATGGGTATTTCCAAGGTAGAAGGGGGTTACGGCAGGGTGATCCTATGTCGCCATACTTGTTCACGTTGGTTATGGAAGTTCTATCGTTACTTTTGCAGCGGGGTGCAAGTCCAGCTACGGGTTTCAAGTTCCATGCTCACTGTTCTAAACAGAGGATTATTAATGTGTCGTTTGCGGATGATCTATTCATTTTTGTGCATGGGGATATCATTTCGGTTAAGAAAGTTAGGGATGCTCTTGAGAGGTTCACCAATGCTTCGGGCCTAAAGCCTAGCCCGGCTAAGAGCACGGTGTATTTCTGTAATGTGCCGAATCATGTGAAGCAGGAAATTCTTCAAATCATGTCGTTTAATCAAGGTATGTTGCGTGTTAAATATTTGGGGGTGCCGTTGATATCAACAAAGCTCATGTTTAAAGATTGTAAGCCGTTGATTGATCGAATGGAGAAGAGAATAGGTAGTTGGTTGAATAGATCGCTATCTTTTGCTGGTAGGTTGCAGCTTATTAACTCGGTTCTGTCATCTATGCACATTTATTGGGCTTCAGTCTTTATTATTCCTACTCGAGTCACTAATGATCTAGAGAAACTCATGCGTCAGTTCTTGTGGAATGCTAATAATCAGGGTAGGGTTAAAGCGAAGGTGTCTTGGGCTGAGGTTTGCTTGCCTAAGGAGGAAGGTGGGTTAGGCATTAGGAGCATATCAGATGTGAATAAAGCGCTAATGACCAACCATATATGGAGTATTCTCACTAAACGGAAGTCGCTTTGGGTTCAGTGGATCTATTCTCATAAGTTAAATGGGAGAAGCTTTTGGGATATTCAACCTCGTGGGAGTATCAGTTGGGGGTGGAGAAAAATTTTGGCAATTCGAAGTGCTATCCGTCCATTTGTATGGAAAGCGGTTCGGAGTGGTAATCAAACTAATGTATGGAGTGACAACTGGTGCCAGCTTAGTCCCCTCAACTCTTTCATTACTCCTAGAAGAATTGCTAATGCGGGTTTTAATCTTAACTCGTCTCTGGCGGAGCTCGTTGATGATAATGGCCAGTGGAAGTGGCCCCGTGCATGGTACGATCTATATCCGGTCTTAATTGGATTAAGTGTTCCTCAGTTGATACAGAATATGGAGGATAGTACAAGCTGGAAAGATTTAGATGGTAATATAAGGCCTTTCGGATCTATGGAAGTTTGGCAAAATACCCGCCACCGTGAACAACCGGTTTCATGGGTTAATGGGGTATGGTTTAGTCAATGCATCCCTAGACACTCGTTTCACCTATGGCTCGTAATCAAGAATAAACTAAAGACACAAGATCGGTTAGCTGTGTGGGAGGCAGGGAGTGAAACTAATTTAAGGCTTATGTGTTGTCCGTTATGTAGGAATGATCGTGATTCACGGGACCATTTGTTCTTTCAGTGTTCGTTTGCAACTCAAGTTTGGCGAAAGGTTAAAGCTATGGTGAACATGGGAACCGTTGATGATTCGTGGCACTCGATTATGGGATGGTTTGATTGTAATGCAAGATCGAAGAAGACGGATGATATTGTTAGTAAGCTGGTCATTGCGGCTGCCACGTATTTTATTTGGCAAGAGCGAAACAACTGCTTGTTTTCGTGTTTCAATCCAAGTGTCGAGTCGGTTACTGAGAGGATTTTGAAGACAGTAAGACTAAGATTGATGGGTTTTAAGATCAGAGGTGAAGCCAATAACCAGAGGCTGCTGAAGAAGTGGGAGATCCTTCCTAATGCTGAAGATATTGATCCAGGCTAGATATAGCCGATTGGTTGTTGTTTTGTTCGGTTAGGGTAGTGTTTTTTGGCTGGTTGTTTGTGTTGGCTTGTTTTGGTCGTGTATTTTGGATTTCCTAGGCTTGGGTTGTCAAGTCTAGTTGGTATGTCCGTTCAGGCATGCCTTTGTTCTTATTTGGTTATTTATAAAATTCACCTGGGGTAACCCTTTACCCAAAAAAACAAGATTTTTGGATCAATCTGTTTAACTAGACCACTCAAGGGGTCTAATTATGTAGTAGTACTTTATAATCCAAGGGACTTAACTACAACGTAATAGTCCATTAAGGATTTTATGTAGTACCTTTGGGTATCCTACTACGAATCCCTCATATGAAGATACGAAAGGTTCTACGAGGATTTGGATAACAAAACTTGGATTACACAAAAACATAGGAAACACACAAGCACATAATCACATAGTTGTTTAACTTGGTTATTAATTTGTTATTAACTTGTTATCGATTGAAAATGGATATGGAAACCAGTTAATGGACTTCAATGTCCTCTGGGATCTATCTGAAAAGATAGGAAGATCTCCCAGAAATTCGATTTTGTTTTCAAAGAACATAATATCTGAATTATGGGACACAACAGTTTTAGGATTTACGGAAATACCCTTAGGTACCCTATTAAGGATTTATAGTGGTACTTTGGGTATTCGTCTAGTGTTGTAACTTGCGCCTTGTACTTCGTTTTCCTTAGAAGAAACGGGTACTTAGGAATTTCGTGGAAACGCAGAAGATCATAAAATAGAAAAATCTTGGGGGTAGTTTGCTTTTCAAGGAATACGATTCCTTGATTGTCGGTATTTGTAAGGGTTATGTTGTTTATACATACAACCTCATAAATACATTGCAATGTAAATAAAAGATTTATTTATAAACAATGATAACAACTGTTTCATGGACCTTGACAACAAAAAGAAAATAATACATAAGACATGATTATTTCTAAAGGGTTTTGTCTTCTAGTCAGTCAGATGCTCATCCCTGTGCTGGATTAGCATTAGCAAGCTTTGGGCAATTTCTTCGGAAATGACCCATCTCGCCACAATTGTAGCAAGAACCTGGTGGAAAGCGAGCTTGAGCAGGATTGTTGTCAGCTTGATTTGGTGCAACTGCTGCTACGCAAACTTTTGCTGTATGACCTTTACGTCCACAAATTTGGCATTCGCGGCACTTCACATTAACATGATGATGAAGGTTACATTGGTTGCACAAGGGTGAAGTTCCATTGTATGGCTTCCTAGCAGGGGGTTGAGCCGGTTGGTTGGGGATGGCTTGATCATTGTGAGTAACCATGGCGAAGTTCTGAGAAGCCTTTCGCTTCTTTGACTGCTCAGGGGATCCAGTCTGTTCATCCATGGTCTTTGATTCCTCGATTGGCTTCTTGTCACCCTTTCGAAAAAGTTTACGTTTCCTGATCTGAGATTCAGTCAAGGTTGCAGATAGCTCAATGGCCTACCTAACCGTAGTGGGTTTACTACCAGTAACAATGTCTTGAACTGAGTCAGGGAGACCATCAATGTATTTTTCGATCGCCTTATCCAAAGGCGTAACCATGGTAGGACACAACAGGCTCAGCTCCTCAAATCGATCAGTGTATGCTCGATGTTCACCGCTGTCTTGCTTAAGATCGTCGAATTCCCTTTCCAAGGCCCTGATCTCGTAACGAGGACAGAATTCCTTCATCATGAGTGCCCTAGGTTCTTCCCACGTTTGAGCCAGTGCCACATCGGCACCCCTATCTCTCACCACACCGTTCCACCACGTCAAAGCTCGTTTCTCAAAGACACTAGATGCGAAATCTACCTTTCGCTCGTTTGGACATTGAACATGCCTGAAGGTGCTCTCTAGACTCTCGAACCATTGCAGAAGTGCAGTCGCTCCTTGAGACCCAGAAAACTTTGATGGCTTAGCCGAGTTGAACGTCTTGAAGTTGCAGAGGGCATTATTGTTGTTGAGAGCTTGGTGACATTGGGTAATGATGTTCGGGATTGCAGCAGTTATTTTCCGTGTAATGACAGCTGCCAGATCTTCAATAGATACCGGATTTTCGCGTCGTGGAGGCATTCTAAAAGAGGAAACATGAAAGGAAACGAGTGAGAGAATTAGAAGAAAAGAATGAGATGAAACAACTCTAATGAAAGCAAGGATAGTGGTCATTTGTTTGTTACTACAAAGCAACAAACGACCCTGGTGATTAATCAAAGTAAATAGGTCAAAAATAATGTATCGCGAAGACATGCTCGCCTATAAGTGAACACTCATCCCAAGAATTCCCAGGTAAGCACAACTGGTCTCGCGTCTGATGAGATGTATACGAAGTGCTTGCCTAGACAGAAAACCCAGAATACAGGCATTCACCCTTCCAGTTTGCACGTGTTCACATTATTTAAAACCCAAAACCTTGACGAGGTTTTGAAAACTCAAAGGGGTTCAAAACCTTATAACAGAGGGTTCAAAACCTAGTAATCAATCATCCTAGAACAGATGATTAGTTTTCAAAGCGGTTTTGAATTTTATGTTCTTGTTGTGGTAGTCGCCTAAGGATAGGTGACGGTATTGTTTTATGACTAAACGCAAGTAAACTCGCGTTAGGGTCCTAAGAAGGTTATAGACTAGGTCAAAGCATTACTAATAACCTAATTCCCTATAACCATTGGCTCTGATACCATCTTTTCTGTCACACCCCGACCACGTAGAACATACAAAACGTGGCGGAAACGTCGGGGAGTGTTGTAACAGAATTAATTGTTTCAAATCCATGGCAATTGAAGTTTCGTTTTATTAATCAAACAGAGAGTTACATTGTTTTAAACAAGAAACAAAGAGTACATAACATAAATTAACTAGTTCTTGTCTCGTTTTAAGTCACTAAGGCACAGGTCCGTCTAAGTATGTCTTGATAAGTCCTATGCATCATCTCCTGAAAACACATGTGAAAATAGGTACGTCAGCATAAAAATGCCTGTGAGATACATAGGTTTTGTGAAAACAGAATTCATGACTTATGTTTGAGAAAATGTTTAGTCATGAACCTTGTAATTTGCTTTGTCTTGTAAATCATTTGAAAAACGATAAGCTCAGATGATATGTATAAATAAATGTAAGGTTAAGTGAATAACCATGTAAGATGAGTTTGTATAAGATAAGTTGTTTGTAAATCAATGTCTTATAAAAAGTATGTTATTTGTATAAAATGTTATATGTCTCGAATTGAAATGATTCAAATAACGCTACGATATGTAATACCATACAAGCACTTATATATAGGAAGTACCGGCGGCGTATCCACCATACTTGTATCATATTACACACGTCTCGTTACTTAATCACTTAGTCAAACTAAACTACCAAAGTAAATTGTTCATGTCTAATGTAAATCATGTAATGTGTATCCAAAATGTAAGCATGTGATGAATAATAAATGTACTAAGTATGCAACAAAGAACATACATAGCAAAGGTTCAAGTTAGCTTGATGATCAAATGGGGCTCTGGGCGAATAGGGCGATTTGGGCGTTTCTGTGAAATTAATCCTCTCGTTAATTCAATCCTGGTTCTGATCGATCTTGCTTAGCATCTAGGGAGTTCCTTTACATTCCTTAGTTTCTAATCGATTGAAATCAGTCTAGGGTTTCGCGAGTATAGGATTTCTGTCTATTTTGTTCGTACGACTAAGCTATTGATTTCCGATTTGTTTTGGGGTTCCAGTTTGTTTTCTGAATTCGTTAATTGATTGCTTTTGGTTGTTGAAGTTTAGGGTTCCGATTGTTAAATCTGGTTTTGGGTATTGAACGTTTTTCTATTTGACGGCTGCTAGGGTTTTATCAGGGTTCCTTTGTTTTTCAGCCGTCATACCCTTTCTGTTTGATCAGATTAGGGTTCAATGGATGAACGCATGTATCCTGGTGGCAAGCCGCCACTGTCGTTTAAAGAAATAGCTGATCGAATTCTCGATGTTGATGGGAACACTGTACAGCCAAAACGTGGCGTCAACATCATCGAACAACTCACAAGGGTTTCTTCACCGGTTCAGATTGATACACTGTTCAAGGTGTCTGACCCAGTTCCGGTTGAGAATGTGCGGGCTGATCTTAGTTTTTCGGATAATTTGGAAGGTTATGCAGGGTCGCAGGGGAACCGAAGTGATCTGAACAACAGCTCTAAGCCAATGTCTTATGCAGACTCAGTTTGTGCAGCCAAGTCGGTTAAGGTAAACTTTAGGTTTCTTGCAAGCACTGATGCGCATGAGGGTTGTGATGTGGTGCTGCCTCGCGACTCTGTTAAAGTAGTTCAAGAAAAGTTAGCAAATACTCTTTATGGTTACTTCCTAGGGGACCGAGTTGCGTACCCGGTGGTGGATTATTTTGTGCGTACAAATTGGAAGAAGTATGGATTGCAAAAATCCATGATGAATGCTAATGGATTCTTCTTTTTCAAGTTTGCTGATAAAGACGGGATGACGAATGTGCTGAAAGAAGGACCATGGATTATTCGAGGTCAGCCTATATTTCTTAATGTTTGGTCGCCCACCTCAAAACTGGAAAAGAAGGAGGTCAAGAAATTGCAATTGTGGGTCAAAATCCATGATGTCCCGATTGCTGCGTATACGGAGGATGGTTTGAGTATGATAGCTACGGCTATTGGTGATCCGAAAATGTTGGACTCGTACACCTCGTCCATGTGTATGGATACTTGGGGAAGGAGTAGTTATGCTAGAGCATTATTAGAAATCTCAGCCGATAATGATTTTAAGGAGGAGATAGTTATAGCGGTTCCTGACCTTGAAGGTGAAGGTTTTGTCAAACAGAAAATTTATGTGGAGTATGAATGGAGTCCTTATAGGTGTGCTCATTGCAAAGTGTTTAGGCATTCTGATGATACATGCCCGAGGCAGCCTAGGAGGGTTCCTAAGGAGCCGGTTAACATTCAGAAACAATATGAAGGGACTAATAGGCAGCAAGGGAAACAGCCGGTAATAGACAAGGATGGGTTTATGGATGTGGTTCGTAAGAAAGCGGCTAGGAAAGCAGGTTTTCCTGTAAGCAAGCAGAAACAGAAGTTTGAGTATAGGCCGATTGGGCCCAAGACCAATTCATCGGCTCACCAATCGAATGTCTTTTCTAAGAATTCTTTCGAAGTTTTACGGGATAAGGGTCTTCATATGGGTCAGTCTACTAATGGGGCTCATAATGATCAGCAAGACTCGGATGATGAGGAAGTCACAGAAGTATACAATGAAACAAATGGAGATATGACCTCCTCGTCTGCAAGAGTAGGAGCAAGCACATCTTCCTCAAATTTTTACAATGGATAGATTGTCTCGGGGTCGAGTGAAGGGGCTGCCGGTTCTCGGCAATTTTATTTTTGATGATGGAGGATGATGTTTTGTTTTTGTTGATTTTGTTTCTCTACTAGATAGTCATTTTGATGTTTAGTAGACTAGGGTATGTGTTTTCATAGGTACTTTGTTGGTTGGCTTTACATATATGGGGCATGTCCTATATATGAACTAGTGTGGAACTCTTCCTCACTACTTGTACTTATTTGCGGTTGTTTTTATAATAGAATCACCGGGGTAACCCTTTACCCAAAAAAAAAACATACATAGCATAAGTGTAATGTAAAACCATGTACTAAGTATACACACAACACAATGGGCATACATAGCATGAAATGTAATGTAGAACGATGTACTAAGTACGCACACAATGGGCATACATAGCATGAAATGTAATGTAGAACGATGTACTAAGTACGCACACAATGGGCATACATAGCATGAAATGTAATGAAATCATGTACTATAATGTACTAACGAACATAGCAGGTATATGATGTGAAAACATGGAAAGCATGAAAGTAACAAGTAGGCACATGTGTTTCACCCCCAAAACGTTTGGAAAACAGTAAAAGAGGGGTCTATGTACTCACTTGAGATTGCTTAGTAGTCCTTGAGTAACAACCAAACAATGCTAGAGATCGCGGATATCAAACGGCACCTAATATAGGTAACTATGTTAATAACCGGACCTAAATCGGATGATTGGATAGAATGAGGGTTCGTAAACCAAACGAGTATAGAGACTCGTGTCATATGGTTTAACAAAGCCTTCATGCTAAATGAAACCTAACCTAAGTGTTTTCGACCCATCGCGACCCATTAAGGTAGCTTATGCTACTTTAACGCGTCGTTCGCGTGAAACGCGTTTGGAACGTCTAACTAGTCCTATGACAAGTGTTATATGCCTAAACATGTTACATAATCAGTTATGTGACAAAAGCTTAGGTTACATATGCTTAATTACCGATTACACATGAAAAGGGTATTTTGGTAATTTACCTAAGGCATATATACTACCTATCATACAACTACTTAACGAAGCGACCATAAGGTATAACCTCGGAAGGTTATTCCCTATATACTATGGTCACCTAATGTATTTGGTCGGATCCTAATGATCGACCAAATGGGTCGGGTTCGAAGGTATAAGCGATTTATTAGATCGCTTACCCTACGACCCTAGACAACGTGGTAATCAGTAGGCATAGTCCCAAGGGACTATAACCATCGTGATTACAATCACGTTGCGAAGTTCAAACGAACTTCGCATTGACCATAAACTGGTCAACGCAGAAAGTCAAACAAAGTTTGACTTTCGGACTCGAAAAACAATAAAAGAACGAAAGAATACTTACGAAGGGTCCCCGAATGCTAATCTCGATCCAAGAATCTCAGGTATGAAACAATGGTTTCAACTTAGAGTTTCTCAAATCAAAATTCTAGTGGGTTTAGCAATGGATGGCATGGGGTATTTATAGTGTTGGGTTAGCCGTTAGGATCGTTTCTAGGAAACCGTGCTTTGATCTCAACCATACACCTCAAGAACATGGTATTACAAAACCATTTGAGCCCCTAGTATTGCCCAAAACCATGTGCACAAGAGGAAAGGACCAGATCCAATGTTTCTGCATGTTTTCTGCTGTCAGGGGGCTGACGCGGCCCGCTTTAGGATCAGACAAAACTCAGGCGGGCCGCCTGGCCTTGTCTGATCAGCAACATGTTTCAGAAATTACAGTTTTGGTCCCTGCACGTGTTTAAGATCATTTCCGACACGTTTAAGGCCCGTTAAGCCACCGTTAAGGCCCTTAAATGATGCCTAAACATTGTGGACATGAAACATGCTCAAAAATATGTCGGATGTTTGTTCGTTTGGTCGTACGAACGCGATGTTCGCTTAATTACGACGGAATGCGCATAAGCGCGAAAAACGATCCAAATGACGCGACGAATGGATTTTTCTTCTGCCAAACACTAAAATAAAATGTTTTAGTGCTTACATAAATTTTTGGATGTCCGGGTGTATTCAGAACGTAAGTTATGCGCGAAAATGCAAACTTGTGCACTTTTTGAAGCTTTTAGTCCCTGAATGACACAAAAGTTTATTTTAGCATACCGAACACCTCAAAGCCTATTTCTAAGCTATGTAAAGGATATTTATGGTATGTTTAACTTATGGTCATGTTCCGGAATGTCTGTTACAGTTCAAATTGGCATACTTTCGCAGTTTGTCAACTTTAGTCCCTGTAAGCGATTTAACTTGATTTCGGCATACCAAACCTTCCAAAACTTATTTCTAAGTTATGTAGAGGTTATTTAAGGTATGTTAAGCCTGTTTCACTATTCCGGAGTGTTCATTGCATTAAACTGGTTATATTTACGCATCAATGCGCTTATAACCTTCCCGAAAGCGATTTAGAGCTTGAAATTGAACAAGAGTTGATATGTGCAAACGATGCACATATTTTTACAAATCCCAAGTATGAAATACAATATTTCATTGGTTTGGCATTTGTTTGATGGTTGAAGTGACACAGGTGTCACACTGGTAAGGCGAATGTCGTAGCCGATGCGCTCAGTCGAAAGGAACGAGTCAAGCTTCATTCTATTCAGACTTTAACTGATATTCAATCTTGTGTCCTTCAAGCTCAACGATCTTGTGTGATCAAAGGTTTATTGAAAAATGAGCTACCGCTTCAACTTGAGCTTAAACTCGAAAGGAAAGACGAGGGTTTGCTTTATTTCAAGGATCGTTTGTGGATTCCGAAACAAGACGATCTTCGCACCTTGGTAATGGATGAATCTCATAAGTCTCAATATTCTATCCATCCTGGTGCTGATAAAATGTACAAGGATCTTCGTACTCAGTATTGGTGGCCTGGTATGAAGAAGGATGTTGCCTTGTATGTATCGAAATGCCTGACTTGTCTTAAAGTCAAGGCTGAACATCAACGACCTTCTGGTTTGCTTGTACAACCAGAGATACCGGTTTGGAAGTGGGAGAACATTACCGCGTATGTCTAAAGGTCACGATGCTATTTGGGTTGTTATCGATCGATTAACAAAATCAGCTCATTTTATTCCAATTCGTGAGGATCTATCTGTTGATAAACTTGCAAAGATTTATGTTGATGAGATAGTATCACGACATGGTGTTCCTTTGGATATCATTTCTGATCGTGATGCTCGGTTTTCATCTCATTTTTGTAAGACAATGCAATCTGCTTTGGGAACCCAACTGAATCTAAGCACTGCTTATCATCCCCAAACAGATGGTCAATCTGAGAGAACGATTCAAACTTTAGAGGATATGCTTAGAGCATGCGTAATAGACTTTGGTGGTAATTGGGATTCTCATCTTCCATTGATCGAGTTCTCTTACAACAATAGTCATCATGCTAGTATTAATATGGCACCATTCGAAGCTCTCTACGGTCAAAAATGTCGTTCACCTGTCTATTGGAATGAAATCGGTGAAGCCCAGCTTACTGGACCTGAGCTCATTCTAGAAACAACAGACAAAATCAAGAAAATCCACGATAATCTTGTGACAGCTCGAAGCCGTCAAAAGAGTTATGCAGATATGCGACGCAAGCCCTTAGAATTTCAAGTCGGCGACCGTGTCCTACTCAAGGTGTCACCTTGGAAAGGAGTGGTGAGATTTGGAAAGAAAGGAAAATTTGCACCCCGATATGTTGGACCATTTAAGATTGTTGAAAGAATTGGAAAGGTTGCCTACCGACTAGAGCTACCTCCAGAGCTTGAAAATATTCACCCGACTTTTCACGTGTCCAATTTGCGAAAGTGTTTAGCTGATGCTGATCTTCACATTCCTCTCGACGAGATCCAAATCAATGAAACGATGCACTTTGTCGAGAAACCTGTGGAGATAACGGACCGTGCATTCAAACAGTTGAAGAACAAACGGATTCGATTGGTCAAAGTTCGTTGGGAATCCAAACGTGGCCCCGAGTTTACTTGGGAACGTGAGGACCAGATGAAGACGAAATATCCGCATTTGTTTTCACAAGCTTCCTCTAGTTAAAATTTCGGGACGAAATTTCCTAAAGTAGGGGAGACTGTGACAACTTTGTTCTGTAATCGATATACAATGTAAAACAATGTTAATTATCAATAAAACAATGTGCTTTGGTGTTATTATATGTGTTTTGGTGTTATTATGTGTGTAATTGTGTTTTATGATTTTACAATTTGATTCGATTCCGATTTCAAGCTTTAAATCGCTTTCTGGAAGGTTATACGCAAACTGGTGCCTAAACGCAATCAGTATAATGTGACAAACACTCTAGAATAGTGACATAGGCTTAACATACCTTAAATAACCTCCACATAACTTAGAAATAAGCTTTGGATGGTTTAGTGTGTTGAAATCAAGTTTATTCGATCACAGGGACTAATTGTGTCAAACTGTGAAACTATATCTATTTGTATAGTAACGAACATTCCGGAACTTGATCATAAGTTAAATATACCCTAAATAACCTTTACATAGCTTAGAAATAGGCTTTGAGGGGTTAGGTATGCTAAAACAAACTTTATTGGTCATTCAGGGACTAAAAGCGTCAAAAGTGCATAAGTTCGCATTTCCGCGCATATCTTACGTTCTGAATATATCCGAACATCCAAAAATTTATGTAATCATTAAAATATTTTATTTTAGTGATTGGCTTGATAAAATTCCATTCGTCACTTAATTTGGATCGTTTTTGCGTCCGTTACGACTTCCGTCGTAATTAACCGAATAACGCAACTGTACGACCAAACAAACCGACATCCGAGATGTTTTTGAGCATGTTTCATGTTCCCTATACTTTAACTTCATTTTAGAGCCTTGAAATGAGGTTAACGGGGTTTAAACGCATCGAAAATGGCTTAAACGGGCTGCAGGGACCATTTCTGCCATTTTTGAAACTTTGTTGTATCTGGTACTTGGTGGCACCGCGCGAGCACCAACTGCCTCTCTCCGTGGTGCGGCGCGAGCACCTGATCTGGACAGAAACTTGATTTTCTGCATTTTTCAGCAATGGGGTTGAACTTGGGGGTCTATTTTGTAACTTTTTCAATACCATTGGCTGGTATTGGGGCACCCCTAGTATTGCAAATCAATGGGCATGAGGTGTACGGCCATGATCGAAGCTCATTTCCCGATAAACGATCCTAACGGTTGTGCCAAATCTATAAATACCCCCACCATTCTTTCTCAAAACCCACTTGATTTTTCTGAGATTTCTCTAAGTTGAAGTGTTAACCACATCATACCTGAGAATACTTGGGAAATCAAACTTCCTTGGACCCGTTGTAAGTATTCTTTCGTTCTTGTTTTGTTTTTCAAGCATGAAAGTCAAACAGAGTTTGACTTTTAGCTTTGACCAGTCAATGATCAACACAAAGTTCATTTGAACTTTGCAACGTGAGCGTAATCATGATGGTTATAGTCCCTTGTGACTATACCTACTGATTACCACGTTGACTAGGCGCAGTGACGAGTCGTAGTTTCAGCCAAAATGCGTATTTATGCGTATTTTGTAACCAAACTACTCTTGGGTATCAAAACCGTTTGTTTTGATATCAAAACCTGTTTTCTAACTAAACTAAACATGTCTTAACATGTTTAGCTCGTCACTTTTATTTTAGTGCTTGTGTAGAGTCGTAAGTCAAGCAGACTAAACACCCGCTTAGACTTTCGAACTCGACCCGTTTGGTCAATCATTAGGATCCGACCAAACATATTTAGTGACCATAGTTGCATAGGGAATAACCTTCCGAGGTTATACCTTATGGTCACTTAGGTTTAATTAGTTGTATGATAGGTAATTTATATGCCTTAGGTAAATGACCAAAATGCCCTTTTCATGCATAATGGATAATTAAGCATATGTAACATAAATTTTTGTCACATAACTGATTATGCAACATATTTAAACATGTTTAGGCATATAATACTTGTCATAGGACTAGTTAGACGTCTCGAAGGCGCTTTGCGCGCACGACGCGTTAAAGTAGCGTAAGCTACCTTAATGGGTCGCAATGGGTCGAAAGCACTTAGGTTAGGTTCCGATTTAGGATGTAGGCATTGTTAAACCATATAACATGAGTTCCAACACTCATTTGGTTTACAAAACCTCATTCTGTCCGATCTTCTGATTTAGGCGTCTATTGTTTGACTAGTGATTCGATTACTAGGTGTTGCTTGATTTCTCTGGTTTACTTGAGTTTGTTGAAGTTCTATTGATTGAGGATACTTTGCACTTCATGTGAGTACATAGGTCCCCTATTTTACTGTTTTCAATTGTTTTGGGATGATTTATATGTATCAAAACGATTTTTTTTGGGTAAAGGGGTTACCCCGGTAAATTTTATAAATCAACCAAATAAGTACAAGGGTGTGCCAAAGCGAACACACCTACTAGACTTGGCATACCAAGACTAGGAAACATAAACACAAACCAACCAGAAAGCAAACATACGCAAAACAGCCATAAACAAATAGCCAAACAAAAAAATACACAGGAACAACTACATAATTAGAGTTCTAGCCCGGATCTTTTTCCTCTTCATTAGAGTAAATCTTCCAAGCCGTTAACAATCTATTCCGGCCAGCCTTCCCACGGAACTTGAATCCCATAAGCTTTTAACCGGACCGTGTTCTTGATCATCTCCATAACCGATTCAGCCGAGTTGTGCTTGTGAGAAAACAATCTATTATTTCTTTCTTGCCATATAAAGTACGTCGTAGCCGCAATGAGAATCTTACCCACAATGACATCCATGTTCTTCGAAGAAGCCGTCTGTTCCATCCATGCCAAAATGGATACCCAAGAATCATCTACACTCTCCAAATTAACCATAGTTTTGACATTATTCCAGATTTTTGACGCAAAGCTACATTGGAAAAAAGGTGATCACGCGAGTCACGATCAAAGCAACACAACGGACAACACATAAGTCTTAGATTCGTATCACTTCCTACTTCCCAGCTAGTAAGACGATCCTGAGTTTTGAGTTTGTTCCTGATGACCAACCACAAATGGAATGAATGTCTCGGAATACACTGTGAAAACCATATCATATTGGACCATGGAACCGTAACACCTCGGGCCCTTATATTATTCCAAACTTCCTTTTAACTGAAGTAAGTATCATTGCCTTCCAAGTCTTTCCATGTAATCAAGACCGGAAATAAATCATACCAAGCTTGCGGCCATCGCCACTGGCCTGATTCATCAACTATATCAGCAACCGTGGACTGCATATTGAAGCCAGCATTGGAGATAATTCTCGGAGTGATGAAGGAACTAATCGGACTCAACGGGCACCAATTATCACACCATGCATTGGTTTGAGTACCACTTCTGATGGACATACCAGTATAAGGACGCACCAGGTTACGGATGGATAAGATTTTACGCCATCCCCAGCTCAAGCTACCCCTACACGGAACCTCCCAAAAACTCCTACCCTTTAGTTTATAGGAATGAATCCATTGAACCCAGAGAGACTCCTTCTTTGAGATAATACTCCATATATGATTTGCCATGAGAGCCTTATTAACATCCATAATGTTTCGAATACCCAAGCCACCCTCGTTTTTGGGCAAGCAAACATCGGACCAACCAACTTTAGCTCTAACTCTACCAGAAGAACCAGCATTCCATAAGAAACGACGCATCCTCTTCTCCAATTCAGAGATGACACGAGCTGGAAGAATGAAGACAGAAGCCTAGTAAATGTGCATAGAAGATAACACTGAGTTTATAAGCTGGAGGCGACCCGCAAAAGACAAAGACTTAGAAATCTAGCTTGTAATTTTGCTCTCCATACGATCAATCAAGATTTGACAATCTTTAAAGATAAGCTTGGTAGATATAAGGGGCACCCCAAGATACCGAACCGGAAGACTACCTTCTTGGAAAGGCATCAAAGAAAGGATCTCTTGTTTCACCAAAGAAGACACATTTGAAAAATAGGCCGTACTCTTGGATGGGCTCGGTACTAACCCTGACCAACTAGTGAAAATTTCCAGAGCATCTCTAACCTTCTTAACCGAGTAAGTATCAGCATGGACAAAGATAAACAGATCATCCGCAAAAGAGACATTGATAACTCTCTGCTTAGCACACTGATGATGAAATTTAAACGACAAATTTGAGTTGGTCACCTTTTGAAGTAATAATGAGAGAACCTCCATGACAAGAGTAAATAAATAAGGTGACATCGGGTCTCTCTGTCTCAAACCCCTCTTCCCTTTAAAGAACCCATGAAGATTACCATTAACACATAACGAATAGGAAACCGTGGAAACACATGTCATAATCCACTCAACCATTCGATGATTAAACCCAAAACGACTAAGAATAGCTTTCAAAAAAGACCAACTAACCGTATCATAGGCTTTCTGAATATCTATTTTAAAAGCACATCTCGTAGGGCCTCTATTCAGATGATAATTACGCATCAGCTCCTGAGTTAGGAGAATATTATCTGATATTTTCCTTCCCGGCACAAACGCGGATTGATTAATACTGACCAAAGCCCCCAAACTCCCTTTAATCCTATTCGTTATGATTTTGCTGATACATTTATAGAGAACATTACAACAAGAGATAGGCCGATAATCCAAAACTGAATCCGGAATATCTTTCTTAGGAATCAAAGCAAGGATCGTGTGATTTAATTGCTTGAGGAGCTTACCATTCTAAAAAAAAATCAAGGATCGCATTCGTAACTTCATTGCCAATAATATCCCAGGTCTTCTTGAAAAAAGCTGAAGTATATCCATCCGGCCCGGGGGCCTTATTTTCACCAATGTTAAACATAGCCGTTTTTATTTCCTCTAGGGTTACCTGCCAGACCATATTAGAAGCATCTTGTTGACTAAGAACATTAAAAAAGATATCATCCAGATTAAGCGAAGCAACCTGATCCTCAACACCAAGAAAGTTCGAGTAGTGATTGACTAAAGCATCCGCCACCCCAATACCTTCATGACGGTTTCCAGCCAAATCTTTGACACTATGAATCTTGCTTCTAGCATTACGGCTTTTCACCACATTGTGAAAATATTTCGTGTTCGAGTCTCCAGCACATAACCATTCAACTTTTGACATTTGTTTAAGGAAACATTCCTCATCATAAGCAGCAGTCCGAAACTCATGAAGACATGTAGCTTCTAATTGACGAAGATGGCCATCCAACGGATTCTTGTCAAGAAGCACTTGAATATCATCCAACTTTTTCCTAAGATCCGACACCTTAGCATGCAAGTTACCTTGGTTGAATAAGATCTTCCTTAAGTGCGGTTTAAGATTGCTAAGTTTCCTCGTAACCGAAAACATATTAACCCCTGGAATCGTTATCCTCCATTCTCGCTCCACACACTTCATGAAATCCGGCTTGGATGTAATGAAGTTAGGAAACTTGAAAGGTTTAGCTTTCTTCTCAATCACGGCTCCCAATTTCAGAATACAAGGCGTATGGTCTGAAATTCGAAAAGGATGGAACATGACAAAAGCATTCGGAAACATATCCAAGAACTGAACATTACCCATGACACGATCTATCTTCTTAAGAAGGCCCACTCCATCTTTAGGTTTCTGATTCCATGTATAATGAAGCCCATGACCTTGAATATCTAGCAGCTCCGAAAAATGAATGCAATCTTTAAACTCACACATGCTTATCGTTTCTTTGGATGATCCGTAGAGCGAATCCTGAAGCTGAAGCGTTGAGTTAAAATCCCCCATAACAACCCATGGTTTATCGTGACACAAGCTTTTATGGTTACATAAGCTCTCCCAAAGACTTCTACGATCCTGATACTTATTTTCCGCGTACACAAAGGAGCAAAAAAGAACTTTATTATCAGCTTTAACTAACATCTGTGTATGGATGACTTGATCAGTTTGAGATAGCACCATAAGATCAACCACCTCTGGATCCCATCCCAATATGATTCGGGTTCCCCTACTACACAATCCCCCATTAGATGTCCAATTCCAGTTCCGAAAAACCTTATGACAAATGGTACCCAGTTTAGCAACATTCACGTGGGACTCTAAAATGGCACAAACCTTTAACTTATTTTCAGCAACAACTTGACGAACCTCACTTTGTTTTAGGGGACGGTTCAATCCCCTTATGTTCCAAGACATGATACTATCCATTAAAACCTGTTTGACCAGGAGTGCTTGCCCCCGTGTAATCATGGCTCTGATCAGATTTCATAAAGTCAGACATTTCCGTTTGTAAAATATTCTCAACTTCATTCCCAGCTTGCTTAGGTTTCTCATTACCTTTTTTCAAGTTATGCCTCAACTCCTTATCCACCCCTAGATCGGCTATAGTCTCTTCCACATCATCCGTTGATAAAGCTTCAAACGAATTACCAGTTTTCACATTAGCATTTATGATATTATCAATTGTAACCTCCTTGGTACCAGACGTACTCGCTCCTGACTTATTAGTTTTTTGCTTGTATACGAACTTTGGCTTTTGCTTCTTATGCATAACTCCCATCCTAGCCGTCTTTCGTTTGTCCGTAATGAAACCCTCATTATCAACAACCACTTGCTTCTCCTTGTTATTCACCTTTTTAGCACATGCATTATCACAATGGCCAAACACACAACATAAGGAGCACCGCTGAGGTTTCCATTCGTATTCCACTTTCACTCTTTCAGTTAAGTACCCATCCTCGTCCAATTTCGGAATTGCAACAACGATGTATTCTTTCAGCTCGCTATCTGCATTTATTTCAATTAACGCACGTGCAAAACTGCTTCGTCCCCAATTATCCATGCACATATCAGCTGTGTACCCATCTAGTCTTTTAGGAATCCCGATCTTGGATGCTAACAAACTCAAACCATCATCCGTGTAAACTGATATTGGAACATTATGCAATTTAACCCACACCGGCACAGACTTGATGCCCTCTTTCTTGAGACTGACTGACAGCGACCAGATGTTCAAAAACAAAGGCATTTTACGAATCAGCCAGGGCCCCCCCTCTAGCACTTTTGACATACCCTCTTTCGAGTCAAACTTAAAGAAGAAGAAACCATCCGAATTCATCATTAGCTTACCAAAACCATACCTAGCCCACACATTCTTAGCATAATATTCTACTACAGGAAACGGTAACCGATTACCTAAAAAGTATCCGTATAGAACATTTTCAAATTTCTCCTGAACTTTACGTATTACCTCACGTGGTATGACAACGTCAGCATCCTTAACAGTTTCCACCGAATCCATTCTCCGAAAGTTAACCTCACGCTTCTTCAAGGTAGAATTTTTAACTGTATCCGCATAGGAGAACGTTGTGTTCACTGGCTTGTTATCAGCATTCAAGTTTTCCAACTGAACCGGAACAGTAACCTTTTCAAGTTCATCAATAATGTTTATCATCCTTGGTACCTGTTGAACCACCCCACGTCACGGCATGAGGGGATTACCATCGATGTTAATAGGCCGGCCATCAAAATTCTTACCAAACGATGGGGTTTTCCCTTGCACCTCTTTAAAATTCAATGGCTTAACATTACTCGAACTGATAAACACATTCCCACGTAGTCTATCAGAAAAAGCTTGAAACCCTAGATCCTCCAAGTTCCGATCCCTGTCACTCTCCATGCAGCCGACGAAACACTAAATCACAGAAAAACCACGAACCAAGAAAACCATGCAAACCCTAATACTAGCAGCTTTAACTATTGACTCTAGCAGAAGCGAAATAGAGACTCAGGTAGATCAAGGTTCCTGCCCAACCAGTAGGACCGATAAACCCTTATTCCTATTCCAACATACTCGAGATCAATAAAGAAAACCTTGGCGAGTGAAAAACGAAAGAAACCCTAGACTTAGATCGATCAGAAGCTGCTAACGAGTTCGTTACAAATGTTTGAAACCAAACACTGATCACAGACTGTTATACATCTAAATCACGAAGAAAATCAAGAGTTCATGGCTGGAGAAAAATCGCCTGCTAGAGAGAGAATATTTGGTGCCCGTTGAGTCCGATTAGTTCCTTCATCACTCCGAGAGTTATCTCCAATGATGGCTTCAATATGCAGTCCACGGTTGCTGATATAGTTGATGAATCAGGCCAGTGGCGATGGCCGCAAGCTTGGTATGATTTATTTCCGGTCTTGATAAATTTACAGATCCCAACTCTTGTTCATAATGTTCCAGATAAACTTACATGGAAAGACTTGGAAGGCAATGATACTTACTTCAGTTCAAAGGAAGTTTGGAATAATATAAGGGCCCGAGGTGTTACGGTTCCATGGTCCAATATGATATGGTTTTCACAGTGTATTCTGAGACATTCATTCCATTTGTGGTTGGTCATCAGGAACAAACTCAAAACTCAGGATCGTCTTACTAGCTGGGAAGCAGGAAGTTATACGAATCTAAGACTTATGTGTTGTCCGTTGTGTTGCTTTGATCGTGACTCGCGTGATCACCTTTTTTTCCAATGTAGCTTTACGTCAAAAATCTGGAATAATGTCAAAACTATGGTTAATTTGGAGAGTGTAGATGATTCTTGGGTATCCATTTTGGCATGGATGGAACAGACGGCTTCTTCGAAGAACATGGATGTCATTGTGGGTAAGATTCTCATTGCGGCTACGACGTACTTTATATGGAAAGAAAGAAATAATAGATTGTTTTCTCACAAGCACAACTCGGCTGAATCGGTTATGGAGATGATCAAGAACACGGTCCGGTTAAAGCTTATGGGATTCAAGTTCCGTGGGAAGACTGGCCGGAATAGATTGTTAACGGCTTGGAAGATTTACTCTAATGAAGAGGAAGAAGATCCGGGCTAGAACTCTAATTATGTAGTTGTTCCTGTGTATTTTTTTTGTTTGGCTGTTTGTTTGTGGCTGTTTTGCGTATGTTTGCTTTCTGGTTAGTTTGTGTTTATGTTTCCTAGTCTTGGTATGCCAAGTCTAGTAGGTGTGTTCGCTTTGGCACACCCTTGTACTTATTTGGTTGATTTATAAAATTTACCGGGGTAACCCCTTTACCCAAAAAAAAGTATTCAACAACCGGATATGCAATTCTATCCCCCAGTAAATACCCATATAGAGTGTTAGCTAACTTGTTATTGACCTTTTGCACAGAGGCTATTGGTAAGACAACATCCACTCCCTCCAATGAGACATCAGACTTTAGTGTTCGAAAATTAATCTTGGGAGTTTGATCAGCCGATTCAGTAGCATTCATAGCTGAATTATCAACTTTTGACATACCGAAATCCATTTTAGCACCACCCTGTTCAGCTTGTTCATTTGAAACCGCATTAGCGTATGATTGGTGTTGAGTATGAACATGGGGAAGAGGGCTAACGTCATTAACCGGAAGAACAAAACCAACTTTTCGTTTGTCAACAACCTTAGCGAACTGCTGGTTAGGAGAATCAGAACGACCAGATTTGTGTTCTACATCATTTAATGGTAACATAAATGTTACCTTCTTGTGCACTCCCCTAGCCGCCATATGAATCGATTGCCTTGGCACAAATGGTTTACCATCAATACTCTTGATCTTCTTTTCAAATACTCCTGACTTGTCTGGAACATCTGCGATTTGATCATCCATTACCAGCCAAACGGCAATAATCAGAATAAATTGATTGCCAAGATGAAACAGATTCTGATAAACAGGACGCCAAACAATCAGCGAATAGAAGGAATAGAAATTGTTGAAACCCTAATACAAATCGGATAGCCGAACATGTAATAAGATTCAGCCCTTTAACCCCGTAATTTGATATCAGATGAACAGAAAACAATGAAATCTGAAACCCTAGAAAAACGATAGCCCTAATCTGATTCAATTTGTTAGAAACGAAAGAGCGATTGAGGATTCCTTACCAGTAAAGAATCGAAAAACCCTAGTTGCTAAACAAAATCAATCGAGACCAGGATTTGATTGAAGAAAATTAGGGTTTCACGATTTTCCTCAAATCGCCTAGAGCTCTCTCA
Source organism: Helianthus tuberosus (assembly GCA_030545235.1). Taxonomy (NCBI): domain Eukaryota; kingdom Viridiplantae; phylum Streptophyta; class Magnoliopsida; order Asterales; family Asteraceae; genus Helianthus; species Helianthus tuberosus. The sequence continues at coordinate 36,148 of JARYGA010037633.1, forward strand.
TCCTTCCTGTCCGCTATTGCTTCAAGAGGAGAATGCTCTTAGAATAGCATGTCGAACGCAATGCAGCCATTTCAACTTTGTGCACCATGATCATTGAGTTGATCAACACACCAGCAGCTTCAGGGATCACATGAATCGGCCGCATTTGCCGACGACGTTCTGAATCATGACCAGGAGAAAGGAACACCATGGGTGGCATATGTATCCTATCTCATCGTTCCTGTGGGAGGAGCCATTACATGCGAAGCCTTGTTAAATGTCACATTCGAGAGATGTATTTTGATCATGTAGCCAATGGAGTGGGAATACATGAGGATCTCGCTAGGATGCATCTTGTGAGAAACTGATCGACACCAAAGACTCCTTTGGGGATGCAGCAATTCCTTGGTTTCGCTAGATACTATCGGAGCTTACTCACAGGAGTTTCGAAGGTCACACAACTTAAATATCTTTAGCACAGCAGGGTGCTGTGTTCGTGAAAGACGACTCAGGAGGACGTCTTTTCAGCCTGCGAATTCCAACTCTGCAATACACTGAGCATCGTCTTTACCCGAGGGTGTGGGTGACTTAGTGGTATACCATAATGGTCCGAATCAGAGTCCTAGTTACACACCGACGCAACACGAGAGAGCGATAACTTACGTGATGGAGTTACAAAGAAGAACTGCACGACACACAACTGGCGGTGAAAACCGTGGTCTTGGGATTTTAGATGGAGGCATTACTCGGACGGTACCAGATACGTTATTTAGACCGATCACATGGGCCTCCCGCTTCGACAGAACTAAATCAGTTAATGGCATCGCTAGAGGGAACTTTAGGATGATTACAACTATGAAACTTGAACGTGCACGAGCTTTGCAGCTCACTATCGACTCTAACTTACCTGATCAGACTCGCTCTGTTCAAACTGGAGAACTGAAGGAAGAGGATTTTCAAGTTTAACCCATGCGGGGCATGGGGAAGCAACCTTTGACAGGTCGGACGATACCCGTTACCTCATGGAACGAATATGGGTCTCACTATACGACTACTGTAGGGAACCCATGTTGAGCAAAGCACATCGGCCTCGATATCCTAGTCATCTGGGTTTTGATGAGAGATACTAGGATCTATAAATCTTGCACTGGTGATCGGGCATGAAGGCCCACCTAGCTAGGTATAGGAATGATGTTTGACTTGTGGGAAAGTTAAAGTGAAGTGTTAGCAACCAGAAATACCTATAAGGAAAGCGAAAACAGACTGCCATGGATTTGGTCGCTAGTCTGCTTACAACTCGAAACGGAAACATTACCACCTAGATGATCGTTGATTGTCTCACGTTACCAGCACACTCTCTAGCCATCAAGGAAACGGTTAAGTTTTCTACACTTGCAGTCATCTACCCGAAAGAAGTGGTCGCTAGGCATGAGGTGCCAACCTCCATTATCTCTGATCGTGACCCACGATTTGCATCTGATTTGTGGCAAGCGATGCACAAATCCTTTGGCTCACGTCTAGACATGAGCACCGCATATCATCCGCAAACTGATGGGCAGGCTGAACGCTCCATCCAAACTCTTGAAGACCTGCTTCGAGCATGTGTAACCGACTTTGGAAATGGCTGGGAAAGACACCTTCCTTTAGTGGAGTATTCATATGACGACACTTAACACACCAGCATCCAGGTTGCTCCGTTTGAGGCATTATATGGACGGAAGTGCCGATTACCTCTTAGTTGGGCAGAAGTTGGAAACAGTCAAATCACTGGCCCAGAACTCGTCGTAGACACAATAGAGAAGATTGCTCAGATACGACAACGAATGGCGGCAACTCGTGACCGTCAGAAAAGCTACGCTGATAAGCGTAGGAGACCACTAGAATCCCAGGTTGGGGATCGAGTACTACTTAAAGTCTCACCTTGGAAAGGTGTAGTTCCTTTTGGCATACGAGACAAACTCAACCCGCGATATGTCGGACTTTTCGAAATCACGAAGAAAATAGGCAGGGGGGCCTACAAACTGAATCTACCTGAAGAACTCAGCGGAGTTCATGACGTACTCTATGTGTCGAATCTGAAAAAGTGTCTGTCAGATGAAACTCTCACAGTTTCTTTCAAGGAGCTCACCATCGACGATCAGTTGCGATTTGTCGTAGAACCAGTGGAAATCTTGGACCGGGAGGTCAAGATTCTCAAACGCACCAGGATACCTATTGTTCGAGTTCGTTGGAACTTCTGTTGTGGCCCAGAGTTTACCTGGGAACGAGAAGACCAAATAAAACACAAATATCCCCAGTTGTTCGAGAACAATGAAACCACTACGGAGGCTGAAGCTACTACGGAATTTCGGGACGAAATTTCAAACCAACGGGGGGATGATGTGACACCCCAGGAAAACCAGGGAAACCGCGCAATCTAACTAGCTTCCTCAGTAACCACGTGCTAAATTTCGGGATGAAATTTCTTTCAAGGTCGGTAACGTTCCATCTTTTGATCCTTACTTCTCGTTACCTTTTTCTAATATGTTAAAACGTTCTATCCGTATAACTTTGTTAAATTGATTGGTACGATAACTTGTTAAGTAATCTCGGCCCACTTGTTTTAATTTGACCTCGGCCCAATAGTCACATGGTGTATGTTAATACTGAATTTGACACAACATGTTTAGAAGCCCACTTAGTTGAAAATTACCCATGTTCTATCCCTTCCTGTTGTACGGCATCCCAAAGTGGATGGGCTTGAGCCAATCTCGGTTGTAACAGAACCGCCCCAAACAACTCAACTATTTGAATGCGTATTATGGCTTGCAATTAGATTAAACTTAAATCATAAGAAAGGAACCCTACATCCCTTGATCGCACGACTTCAACAGCCCCCCCCCCCCTCTTCGAGAAATTGTCCCAGCTTATTGATTGTGGTTAGTAATTTTATGTTCGCATTTAATATTACTCGTTTGGTTTTTGTGCATATGTGCTTGATTATCCGTGATAACTATACTACATAATTTTATGTTAGCGGCTAGGTGATCTATCAAGTGGATTCGGTTGTATATTGTTTCTTGATTTCCTGATTTGTTATACATGAACATGATCAGCAAGTTATTATGCGTGAATGTGATGTATTTGTGTGCAAACATGATCGTGGATCATCATGCTATTAGAAAGTGTAGATACAATTTAAGTAAGTCCAGTTAACTGTTGTATAATCTTGATTGGTTATATGTGATATATTTTTGTGTGAATCTGCATAATGATGAATGGTGATATGCTACTTGTATTTGCCTGTTTGATCGATACATGCTTCTTGGATGATGAATGGATTACTTAATACAATGGGTGAACATTTAAGGCCGATTAAGGTTGTGGATTAATCTTTGTTATTATTGGGCCGCACACATGTTACTCGATATAGGGCCGCATGGGGTTTCGAATATGTGATGTGATATAATTGCTGATGATAGTATGTTATGGTCATATGTGTAATATGTTAAGTGTTGGTAGGGTTGTTATGGTAATACAAGGAAATTGTGCATGTGTAACGTGACTGTGATGGATACAAAGAATTTGTTTATGACTTTAAGGATTTTTGTTGATGGTTGTGAGTTTAGAATAAAACCAATTCCGTGAACAAAAGATCCATCGATTGGGCCACATCCACTCTAAATTAAATTGGGCTACCTTATTTAAAACATAATTTGGGATTTGGACTTGGAATCATATGGGCAGTTCTCTAAACAAAATTATATTAGGCCCCAAATCACCTAATCCAATAGCCCAATCACAACTTAGTTTAGGCCTGATATACAATTGGGCCACTGTTTTGAAATGGGCCACGCAACCGGGTGGGTTTAGTCTGTGACTGGGCCGCGGGCTGGGTTTGTTTGGGCCAGGGGTCATGTTTGCGTATGAATATTGCATTTGTTGTAAACTAATGAAGTGAATCAAGCATGTAGGGAGTTATTTTGCAATGTCAGTATGTGTGGTGCGGAATGCTTGTTGTAAGCTGTTTGACAATATGTGCCAAGCTTGTTCATTACTTGCATAATAAAGATATGTGATTTACGTGTGTAAGTAACTAACTGGCATTGAAACCATACTAGGATTGGATTGATCAAACTGTAAACACATACTTTAATCTAACCAAGCAAACCAAGGTGAGTTCACACTCTTTCTAAGGCATGGGATTCCCGGTGGTTGGGAATGGGTTAAAGAACTAAAACGGAACCTGCATATCCTCCTTGGGTAGGATATGTATCGCCATCCTCCTTGGGTAGGATGCCAATATTAATCCTGCGTATTCTCCTTGGGTAGAATACATACGTTCGTCCTCCTTGGGTAGGACAACAACCTTAAAATTACTAGACAAAACTCTATCATGAAGTCCCTCATTTTTATATCGACTTAATCGCCGGGCCAATGGCGAGTGGGTCATTAGTTAATAGCGCTATTAGGGTTGACAAGCCTCACACCGTGCCGGTCGGACGGGCGTGTACTAATGGATCTGGGCACTTAGTCAATGATGATAGACATTGACGTAGGGCACAACTTATTTTCGTCAGTTGTCGATATGGTAACGGTCTAGTGGTTCACATGGGGAAGCCCCCACTGGTTATGGATATGGTTTGGGAAACAAAGATACTGGTTAACTTGTGGTTTATGAAACAACTTATGGTTTTCGAAACAGACATTTAAACTAAACAACCAACTGTGAACTCGCTCAACTTTGTTGTTGACTCGTTGTTACATGCCTTGCAGGCCTTTTTTTTTTGGGTAAAGGGTTACCCCGGTGATTCTATATATTCACAACAGATAAAACAAGTAGTAAGGTAACATCCTTACTAGTTCAGACATGGGACATACCCCCATGAAAGTAAAACCAAGAAAACCACAAAAACTGTAAGACCAAAACGACTACTAGACACAAAATCTAGAACAATAGACTCCTTAACTTATTCGAAATCAACCATTTTCCATGAGAAAATCAGCTCCATGAATATCCCACTTCTCCAGTAATGCCCTAACTCGCGCAGTGTTCTTGTACTTGAGCCCCATTAGCTTATATCTAACACTTTCTATAACCAGCTGACAAAGAACATCCGGAGGCCTTGCATGGTTTCTAAATAAACGGTTATTTCTCTCCTGCCATATGGTATAAGCTAGCGCTGCAATCAACAACCGAGCCACCATATTTGATGCTGATTTTGACCGAGATCGACTATCTAGCCATTCGGAAACATCACTCCACTTTGAATCGACACTCTCCATACCAGCCTTCGCACGAATCATTTCCCAAACTCGCGTGGAAAGTTTGCACTCAAAAAATAAGTGGTCATGAGAATCAATATTCTCATAACACAACAGGCAACACATCATGTTCATGTTGTTACATCGAGTATGATTCCAATGCACAATTTTGTCTTGAGTAAGTAACTTACGTCGCACAATAAGCCACATCAAAAAAGCATGACGAGGAATACAATGAGAGAACCAAATGAAAGCAGCCCAACCCACCTCCGGCTCCCTCGCTCGAACAGAATTCCAAACCACACTAGACGAAAAAACGTCCTCACTATCTCCATCTTTCCAAAGGATACGATCTGGAGCATTTAAATTCCGTTGCATGTTATCAAGCTGAATAAGAACTGGGAATAAATCCCTCCAAGCTAACGGCCAAATCCAAGAACCATTAGGAGACACATCCGCAACTGTAGCACTTAGAGAAAAACCTTCTCGGGTAATAACTCTTGGAGACAAAAAATTGCATAATGGACCAATGTTACTCCATGTATCAAACCAAGCTGAGGTACTACTACCATCACCAATCATAGACCAAACATGGTGACGAATCAAAGGCCGAAGTTGAACCATCTTTTTCCAGCTCCAACAACAAGTAGCCGGAATCTTATGATCCCAAAAATTCCTACCTTTTAACCGATAAGAGTGAATCCAAGCAACCCATAACGAATGACGATTACTTAGAATACTCCAAATATGCGAAACCATAAGAGCTTTATTAAAATCAGCTATACGTCGAATCCCCAAGCCCCCTTCAGTTTTCGGCACACACACAGATCTCCATGAAACTTTCGCCCTACCTCGCTTAGAAGAAGATTGAGCCCAAAGAAAATTCCGCATTTTAGTTTCCAACTCCTTAACTACTTTAGGTGCATATTGTTGGAACTTGCTGTCTGGGAGGCTGGAGTGGTCATGGGTCGAGATACATGGAATCGCAACACAAGACTAATGGATTTTACATTTGGTTTATAAACACTTAACGAATGAATTATGCTTCCACTGTACACTGTGATTTATTTGTAATGTTGTAACACTTAATGTTAATAAATGAAAGTTTTATTTAAATATACCTATGAGTTCAATATGATTGGTGGCTAGATCCTGGTACGTCACACACCTCGCGGGGGTTTCCGCTTGTGGTATTTTGGGGGTGACAAAAACCATCAAATCCAGCTCAAATGACCAACTTCAATGCTTCTGTCTAACAGTCTGTCATGGGCCGCGTAGAAACCAGACATGGCTTAGGCGCCCCTCCTAGACTAGTTTGGCAGAATATCAGTTTTAGTCACTGCAAGTCCAAAATTTGGTTTTTGATGCATTTTTGACATGTTTAAGCCCCGTTAACCTCATTTCAAAGATCTACAATGAAGTTAAAGTATAGGGAACAAGAAATATCCTCAAAAACATCTCGGATATCAGTTCGTTTGGTCGTACGGTCACGTTATTCGGTTAATTACGACGAAACACGAACAGACGCGAAAAACGATCCAAATTACGCGATGTGTCACACCCCGACCACGAAAAACAACAAATCGTGGCGGAAACGTCGGGGAGTGTTGTAACAGAATCATTGTTTCATAACACATGGATTGAAGTTCAGTTTTATTAAATTAAATGTATTACATTACATTGAAATTAGAAACAAAACATGAACAAATAGACTTTCATTGTTATTAAGTCACTAAGGCCTCATCCGTTCCTATGTGAGCATGCATCAATATCATCATCAAATATCACCAACTATGGTACCTGGAACACATGTGAAAATACGTCAGCATAAAAAATGCCGGCGAGTACATAGGATTTTATGAGAGTGTCAGATTCATGGCTCGTTTATGTTTTGAAAATATAACTTAAACACCTTTGTAAATTGATAATTAGAAAATCAAGTTTTGTAAAATGTTTGTAATGTAAATTGAAATAACTAAGTCAAAACAGATTTGTTTTATAAAACCTCGATACCATGAATCTTGACTCCAAAACATTTGTTCATAGAAACCCAAATTGTAAATCGTTTTTGAAATAAAACTCGAATGTTTTATATTGTTAGAAAAACCTTGTAATATAACTTTGTTTTGATAAACTTGCCCAAGTGATCTAGATAACGCAACGATATATAATGTATTAAAAGCACTTATATATAGGAAGTACCAGCGGTGTGTCTACCATGCTTTTAACACATTACACCCACCCCGTAACCTAATCACTTCCCTAACCCAACGGTTCAAACAATACCAAACGGTTCACATAATCAAACGGTTACAAATGGTTCATATAAATCAAACAGTTACAAACGGTTCACATAATCAAACAGTTACAAACGGTTCACTTAATCAAACAGTTACTAACAGTTCATATAAATCAAACAGTTACAAACGGTTCAAAATGTAAAACAATGTGTCCATATGCTGGATGAACATATGCAACAAAATGTAATATACAAAAATCAATGTGCTAGCATGTTAAGTGAACATACATAGCAAAACATAACGAAATCATGTACTATATATGTACTAATGAACATAACAAGCATATGATATAAAATCATGAAAAACAAGAAAGTAACAAGTAGGCACATGTGTTTCACCCCAAAACATTTGAAAATAGTAAAAGAGGGGTCTATGTACTCACTTGAGGATACTTAGAAGTCTTGACTAACAACCAAGCAAAGATAGAGGGATCACGGAAATCAAACGGCACCTAATATAGGTAACTATGTTAATAAACAGACCTAAATCGGAGGATCGGATAAAATGAGGTTTCGTAAACCAAATGAGTGTAGGGACTCATGTAATATGGTTTAACAAAGCCTACATTCTAAAACGAAACCTAACCTAAGTGCTTACGACCCATTACGACTCGTTAAGGTAGCTTACGCCACTTTAACGCGTCGTTCGCGTAAAACGCGTTCGGACCGTCTAACTAGTCCTATGACAAGTATTATAAGCCTTAACATGTCTAATAATGTTGCCTAATTAGTTTAGATGTCAAAATTTAGGTTACATATGCTTAAAATAAAATTATGCGTAAAAAGGGCATTTTGGTCATTTTCCTAAGGCATATAAACTACCTATCATACAACTAACTAAACGAAGTGACCATAAGGTATAACCTCGGAAGATTATTCCCTATACAACTATGGTCGCAATAAATGCTTTGTCGGATCCTAATGATCGACCAAACGGGTCGGGTTCGAAAGTCTAAGCAGTTGTTTAGACCGCTTATCTTACGACCCTATATAAGCACTAAACTAAAAGAGACGAGTTAAACATGTTAAAACATGTTTAACGGAGTTAGAAAACAAGTTTGATATCAAAACAAAAGGTTTTGATACCCAAGAATAGTTTGGTTGCAAAATACGCATGAATACGTATTTTGACCGAAACTATGACTCGTCACTACACCTAATCAACGTGGTAATCAGTAGGTATAGTCACAAGGGACTATAACCATTGTGATTACGCTCACGTTGTGAAATTTAAACGAACTTCATGTTGACCAAAGACTGGTCAAAGCAGAAACTCAAACACAGTTTGACTTTCGTGCTTAAAAACGCATAAAAGCATGAAAGAAACTTACAACGGGTCCAAGCTAGGAAGAACTTGATCTAAATACTCAGGTATGAAGCATAAAGCTTCAACTTAGAGCATAAAATCAGATCAAGGTGTGAGGAAAATGGAATGGGAGCTTGGGTATTTATAGATTTCGGAGAACCGTTAGGATCGTTTCTCGCAAATCGTGCTTTGATCTTCACCTTACAAGTGGGCACATGGTTTTCTAAACCATGGGAACATCAAAAACAAGCAAAATCCATCAAATGGTATTGAAAAACTATGATCAAAACCATCAAAACATCAAAATTGGACTAGATACAATGAATCTGGTCATTTGGGCACTTTTTGACGCTTTTAGTCCCTATTGATCAAGAAAGTTTATTTTTGCGCACCAAACACCTCAAAGCCTATTTCTAAGCTATGTAAAGGATATTTAGGGCATATTTAACTTATGATCAAGTTCCGGAATGTTCGTTACAGTACGAATCAGCATACTTTCGTAGTTTGTCGAAATTAGTCCCTGCAAGCGAATAAACTTGATTTTGCCACACCAAACCCTCCAAAACTTATTTCTAAGTTATGTAAAGGTTATTTAAGGTATGTTAAGCCTATGTCACTATTCCGGAGTGTTTGTTGCATTAAACTGGTTATATTTACGCATCAGTTCACATATAACCTTCCAGAAAGCGATTTAAAGCTCGAAATCGAACATGGATTGATATGTGCACATGATACACATATTTATACAAATACCAAGTATGAAACACAATATTTCATTGATTTGGTATTTGTTTGATGGTCGCAGAGGCACAGGTTTCACACGATGAATGGTATTTTTGCATTCAATCACTAAAATAAAATATTTTAATGATTACAAAATTTTTGGATGTCCGGATATGTTCAGAACGTAAGATATGCGCGAAAATGCAAACTTATGCACTTTTTGACGCTTTTAGTCCTTGTTTGATCAAAAAGTTTATTTTCGCATACCGAACCCCTCAAAGCCTATTTCTAAGCTATGTAAAGGATATTTAAGGTATGTTTAGCTTATGATCAAGTTACAGAATGTTTGTTACTATACGAATCAGCATACTTTCGCAGTTTGACGCAAATAGTCCCTACGATCGAATAAACTTGTTTTCGACACACCAAACCCTCCAAAACTTATTTCTAAGTTATGTAAAGGTTATTTAAGGTATGTTAAGCCTATGTCACTATTCTGGAGTGTTTATCGCATTAAACTGATTACGTTTACGCATAAGTTCGCGTATAACTTTCTAGAAAGCGATTTAAAGCTTGAAATTGAACAAGAAATTATATGTGCAAATGATACACATATTTATACAAATCCCAAGTATGAAACACAATATTTCATTGGTTTTGTATTTGTATGATGGTCAAAGAGGCACAGATGACACAGTCTCCCCTACTTTAGGAAATTTCGTCCCGAAATTTATTCGTAGGAGTCTGTCTGTAACGTTGTGTTAAACAATTGTCTTGCATGGAATCTAGGGTGTCATCTATTTGCGTAGAGTAACCCATTTCATGCAAGGCATAACCTTGTCATTCCTTAGTGGGTATACCTTGAAGCGAAAATGAATGAATGATTCATTTTCTCCAATGGATTCTTTGTTAGATGTAGAAATGAAAGATGAATAGGTTATTCATTTCCAATGGAGATTTCTTCATAAGCGAAAATGAATGAATGATTCATTTTACTCAGTGGGTACTTCGTCAGAAATGGAAATGAAGGATTATTGAAAAAGATATTCATTTCCTCCGATGGATATTTCTTCAGAAGCGAAAATGAATGGATGATTCATGTGACAACTCGAGTTTTCGACATTTCACTTTCGCATTTATTGCACCTTGACTTTTGACTTTGACTATTTGGTTGTTTACTTGTTCGACTTGTAACTGTATACGTTGTGCCATAATGAAACACGTTGTGATTATTACATGTATGTGATTGTATAATAAATTGAGGCCTAGTAGAAAAGCATCAACTGTTAAGCATGTGAATAGGCTCGACGAAACACATGATGTGTTTCGCCAATAGCAGCTCGACGAAACAGAAGCTTGTTTCGTCAAATCCATCTTGACGAGATGAACTGTTTCGCCAGCCCAACTACTACGCGAAGCCCAGTAGAGGCCCAGTAGTGTTACGTCGATGTATACATTAGGGAACTCGGTCATTCGTTATTATCTTGACAACCAGAAACCCTAGAGGACGCTCTGCTGTGTGACGGCAAACTAGAACCCACCGGAAACTCTTGTGCGATCTAATCATTGTTCGGTTAGTAAACCTATGTGTTTTGATTTATCTTTCATCCGTATATGTGTTTATATGATTCCGTATGTTGATGTATATTTTTAATCGGCCCTACATGTTGTATGAATTAGGGTTCTTGTCATGTTGATGAATAGGGTTTGATATTGTATTATAAACCGATGTTTCGATCGTTAAATATATATGAAATGCTTATGAAATCGAATCGGAAATTGATAAACTGTTAAGGTCAGAATGATGGATGTTATAAGTGATTGTTGATGATGATGCCTTGCTGATTGATCACTGATATTGATGAATCTGATACTATATTGCATGTGAATGGGTTTGATGTTCTTGTCAATCGAATGTTAAGTGAGGGAACTATGTATATTGATTCGATAAGCACCGTATGATTTCTGTTGATTGACTCATGATGATTCCTGTGCTATATGATCTCTGTATTAATCGATATTAGTGCTGACGGCAGTTAGGGTTTGCTGTACGTAACTGATTATACGACGTAACTGATAACTCGACGAAACAGACATCTTGGCGAAACAGAAAGTGTTTCGCCAAGGAAAGTCGACGAGATAGAGATCTTGTTTCGCCAAACAAGACTCGACGAAACAGGATATGTGTTTCGTCAATATTTGTGATTCGCCAACTTATGTGTTTCGCCGACTTGAATATTTTGCACAGTAACCTGACTTAACTCTGTTAGAAGTTAACTGAGATATTTAACTACTGTTCAGTGATGTGCATGACTTATATGATAATGGTTACATGCTAGTATTTCTATGATTATACCTATACGTGAACAAGTTGGATATAAACTGATTATGTATACGTGTATACTCTAGGACGTGATTGATTTACTTGAGCACATACTTAGCATACCGAGCAAACCAAGGTGAGTTCACACAGCCAAGGCATGGGATTCTCGGGTTGGGAATCGGGTTGGATTATTTGAAATGGATAACTACTCGTACTTACGCTATCGCTAGACTATAGACCATCGTCCTCAGGATAGTCAGGACACTTACGTAAAACCTACGTAACCTAGTATCTACCATTGTCTCCCGGGTCGGGAGGACACTTACGTAAAACCTACGTAAACTAATACCTATCATTGTCTTCCGGGTCGGAAGGACACTTACGTAAATCCTACGTAAACCCCACACGTACCACTGTCCTCGGGGAAGGGCACTCACGTAAATCCTACGTGACCTTGTACGTATTCCTGTTCTCGGATTAAGAAGAACACATGGTTGCAAATAGTCTAGTAAGTACAAACATGGGAAGCCCCCACTAGTAAAGATAAACGTGGGAAACCCCCACTAGTAATACATATGACATGGGAAACCCCCACCATTAGTACGTATTTACATGGGAAGCCCCCATTAAATGCATGTATGATTTGTTATACCGAACTTACTTTCTGTGAACTCGCTCAACTAGTTGTTGACTCTCTGCTGCATGCCTTGCAGGACCTTAGGTACATTTGGAGCTTGCACGGGAGGCGCGGTCGTTGTGGGCACGGATTGGTGGATCTTATATTGAAACATTAAACATTGAACTTATTACTTACGTTGGGTTTACATTTTATGCTTCCGCTATATACTTAACATGTTTTGTTGGAACACCTTTCATATCGTTTGGTTTAAATTACATTTAATTCTTATTACGTTTGATATGATTGGTGGCTTGATCCTGGTCAGTCACGCCTCCAAGCGGTGGTACTCCGAGTGTGGATTTTGGGGGTGTGACAGATTGGTATCAGAGCCATTGGTTATAGAGAACTCGGTTTTAATAAGGGGAAAACGATTTTTGTTAAAACCAGACTATAACCACAACAGTGCTCAACGATCCACAACGACGCTTCGCTCCACGTGCAAGGCTCAACATCATAGGTACTACCATTCATGTTACCTTACCTACTTGCTAGAATTACATAGAACTTTGCTCGTGGTATGCTTAGATTACATTGCTCACTATTTGTTGTTGCATGAGAACACTTGTGTGCTTACTCTCTTCTGTCATCGCACTATTCGCGAACCTCTCTCACTTACGTTATCTTTACTATGAAGATCATGTCTGGACGTATCAACATGACCCAAGACCAGTTGACGGCTCTCATTAACGAACGAGTTACTGCGGCAGTTGCAGCCGCTCAAGCAGGAGGTATACCCTGCAGTTACAACTCCCACTAGGATCTTTAGATCCTACATTCCTAAACCAACTCTTGTGTTTAACGTGACTCTGATTCTTACACAACAGGTCAACCACCTGTTTGCACTTTCAAGACTTTCATGGACTGTCGTCCTACTACTTTCAGCGGCACTGAAGGAGCCGTAGGTCTTCTCCACTGGTTTGAGAAGCTAGAGTCGGTATTCGAGATGTGTGAATGCCCTGAGGCACGCAGGGTGAAATATGCTACTGGTACTCTCGAGGGTTTAGCCCTCACATGGTGGAAAGCTCAGGTCCAAATACTAGGGTTGATTGCTGCTAACGCCACCCCATGGAACAACTTTAAGGAAATGATCAAGGAAGAATACTGCAGCCGTGACGACATTCATAAGCTGGAAGTCGAGTTCTTTAACCTCAAGATGACGGGGTCAGAAGTTGAGGCGTTTACTAAGAGATCTAATGAGCTAGCATTACTGTGTCCTACTATGGTGGACCCTCCAGCTAAGCGTATTGAACTTTATCTCGGCGGTCTAGTGCCAGAGATCCAAAGTCATGTGACTTCAGCAAACCTTGCCACCTACCAGCAGGTTGTTCAGTTGGCTCACCGTCTCACTGATCAGGCGGTGGAGCAAAACAAGTTGCCTAAACGCATCAGTACTACTACCGCTACTACTTTAGCTACACCTGCTACTCCCAGTGACAACAAGCGGAAATGGGAGGGGGATTCCAGCAGGGGTTCAGCAACAGTTCAGTCTCAAGCTCAGCAGCAGAAGACTGACCACTACCAAAGCCCTAGTCAGCAATCCTCTGGTGGTCATAGGCAGAGAAGATACCAAGGAAATCAACCGAAGTGCCACAACTGTAACAGGAACCACAGCGGCCAGTGCAACAAGGGTCGTTGCCAAAGGTGTCTCAAGATGGGTCACGAGGCCAAAGACTGTAGGAGCCCACGGCCTGCGAATCAGAACCAGCAATTGCAACTACCAGCTCCACAGAACCCACAGCAACAGCCACAGCGTGGAAACCGGGGATGTTTCCAGTGTGGAGCAGAGGGTCATTTCAAACGTGATTGCCCTCAGTTGAACCAGAACCAGAATCACAACAACAACCGCAATAACCAGGGCAACGGAAACAACAACGGTGGGAACAACAACAACAATATCGCTAGAGGTCGTGCATTTGTGATCGGGCAGGGTGATGCAAGGAATGATCCCAACGTAGTTATGGGTAAGTTTCTTCTCGATGATTTTTATGTTACTGTATTGTTTGATTTGGGTGCGGATACAAGTTATATGTCTCTAAAAGTTAGTGAAATGCTTAAACGTGCACCAACTCCCTTAAACACCAAACATGTCGTAGAGTTAGCAAACGGTAAAGGTTTAGAGGCCACACATATAGTTCAGGGTTGTAGAATGGATGATTCATTTTCCTCAATGGGTACTTTGTCAGAAGTGGAAATGAAAGATTATTGAAAAAGATATTCATTTCCTCCGATGGATATTTCTTCAGAAGCGAAAATGAATGGGTGATTCGTTTTCCTCAATGGGTACTTCGTCAGAAGTGGAAATGAAATATTATTGAAAATATATATTCATTTCCTCCGATGGATATTTCTTCAGAAGCGAAAATGAATGGATGATTCATTTTCCTCAATGGGTACTTCGTCAGAAGTGGAAATGAAGGATTTAATACAGGATTATTCATTCCCCGATGGATTTTTCTTCAGAAGCTAAAATGAATGGATAATTCATCTTCCTCAATGGATACTTCATCAGAAGTGGAATGGATTTATTTATTTTCCTCAGTGGATACTTCAATAGAAATGAAAGTGATAGAATTAACGCAGGATTATTCATTCCCTCAGCGGGTATTTCTTTAGAAGTGAAAATGAATGATCGATTCATTTTCCTTAGCGGGTACTTCGTCGGAAATGGAATGAATTTATTCATTTTCCTCAGTGGGTATTTCTTCAAAAGTGAAAATGAACGGATGGTTTATCTTCCTCAGTGGGTACTTTATCGGAAATGAAAATGAATTTGTTCATTTTCTTCAGTGGGTCTTTCTCAGAAGTGAAAATGAATGGATAATCCATTTTCCTCAGGGGGGACTTCATAAGAAATGAAAATGAACACGGTTCGTGAATAGATTATTCATTTCCCTCAGCGGGTATCTCTTTCAGAAGTGAAAAATGAATAGCTAGTTCATTTTTCCTCAGCGGGTACTTCATCAGAAATGGAAATGAATAGAGTTAACTTTGGTTTCTTGATTAGATTGATACATGATAAAACTTGCTGTGGTTTTTGTGCACTAAATTTCATAATTATGTATGCATCCATAATTACGTAATTCCTTGCACAGTCCGCACAGTTTGTTTTATAATGTGTAGGGGATAGAATTTGTTGAATAATCTTGAGATAACTTTGATTAGGTCAACACATAAACACATAAGCACATAATCGTTCACTTGGTTATTAATTTGTTATCAGTTTGTTATTAATTGTTATTAACTTGTTGTCGATTTGTACATGGGTATTCAAGGTAAACCAGGAACCCAGTCAATGGACTTCCACATCCTCAAGAATCTATCTGTAAAGATAGGATGATCTTATAAGAATTCGATTTCGTTTACAAGGAATCGTAACATTTGTATTAAGGCACACAAAGAATCCAATTAAGGACTTTTGATTCTGCGTTTTGAACATCTATGAGAATCTAATTATGAAGAAGATCCTTTAAGGATTTGGAATTCGTATAGCGGGAAGAGTTTAGGAATCTTGTACTAGGTATGCTATGACAACATGCGAAGCATAGTGTTTATGAAATCAA
>JARYGA010037634.1:0-25897 GCA_030545235.1 Helianthus tuberosus
AAAGGAAACGAGTGAGATGATTGGATGAAGAGAATGAGATGAAACAAAATTAACAAAAGAAAAGATGGTGGTCATTTGTCCGCATTACCAAGCAAACAAACGACACACAGTGACTAATCAAAGTAAATGGATCAAAAATAATGTATCGCGAAGACATGCTCGCCTATAAGTGAACACTCATCCCAAGAATTCCCAGGTAAGCACAACTGGTCTCGCGTCTGATGAGATATATACGAAGTGCTTGCCTAGACAGAAAACCCAGGGTACAGGCATTCACTCTTCCAGTTTGCACGTGTTCACACTATTTAGAACCCAAAACTTTGACGAGATTTTGAAAATTTGAAAGGCACAAGGCCAAAATTCAAACTGGAATGGTTCAAAACCTTACAATAGAGGGTTCAAAACCTTGTAATAAATCATTCAAAAACAGATGATTAATTTTCAAAGCGGATTCGAACTTGATGTTCCCGTTGTGGTTATCACCTAAGGATAGGTGACGTGCATGTTTTAAAATTTAAACACAAGATAACTTGTGTTGGGGTCCTAGAAAGGTTATAGTCTAGGTCAAAGCATTACTAATAACCAAATTCCCTATAACCATTGGCTCTGATACCAACTCTTCTGTCACACCCCGACCACGTATAACATACAAAACGTGACGGAAAACGTCGGGGAGTGTTGTAACAGAATTAATTGTTTCATAACCATGGCATTCAAAGTTGTATTTTATTTATCAACATAAGAGTTACATTGTTTTAAACAGGAAATAAAGAGTTCAGAACATAATTAAACTAAGTCTATCTTCATTTTATGTCTCTAAGGCACAGGTCCGCCCTAGTGTCACGATCATCATCCTACGCAAAAGCTCCTGAAAACACATGTGAAAATAGGTACGTCAGCATAAAAATGCCTGTGAGATACATAGGTTTGTGAAAAATAGGATTCATGACTTAAGTTTAAGAAATTGTTTAATAAAGTTTAGTCATGAACCTTGTAATTTGATTTGTTTTGTAAATTGTTTGAAAAACAATAAGTTCAGATGATATGTATAAATAAGAGAATAATGTATGGTCAAATGAATAACCATGTAAAATGAATTTGTATAAGATAAGTTGTTTGTAAACAATGTCTTGTGAAAGATATGTTATTTGTATAAAATGATATATGTATAAATTGAAATGATTTAAATAACGCTATGATATGTAATATAATACAAGCACTTATATATAGGAAGTACCAGCGACGTATCCACCATGCTTGTATCATATTACTCACATCTCGTTACTTAAGTCACTTAAACAAACCACCAATGTATAAAGTCTATGTTTAAACCAATAGTCAAAAGTCCTTGTATAAGCCATGTCAAATGTTTATAAGTCCAAAAGTAGTCAAGTAATGTGTATCAAATGTTATGTATTGTAAGTAAAGTATTGTCACATAATCCAAATGTAGAAATGTACAAAACAAAGTATTTTGAATATATCAAAAAGTTATGTTTTGCAAAGTAATGCATGTTACATTGATACAAACATTTATGTGGTATGTTAACGCATACATTCAAGCCTTGAGACAGTAGGATAACCCTTTCAGTCAAGGTTATCAAAAGAAATGTTTTCGGATTCAGTCATTCCTTACATCCAAACAAACCCGGGATGTCAGGAATGGGATTTGTCAAGTCCTATGGTACCAGTACTTACTACCGAGCGGCGTAGCTAATGTTAATGAACGTATATAAGTCTCGATTGTGCAAACCAAATGTTATAGAAGTTGTATACATGTCATGTGAAAACAATGTACTAAGTATGCTAAGTTAACATACAAAGCAGAAAAGTCATGTAAATCAATGTGCTAGCATGCTATCAGTCAACATACATAGCAGAAATGTAATGTAAAACAATGTACTAAGTATGCACACAATGGACATACATAGCATGAAATGTAATATAAAATGATGTACTAAGTACGCACACAATGGGCATACATAGCATGAAATGTAATGAAATCATGTACTATAATGTACTAACGAACATAGCAGGTATATGATGTGAAAACATGGAAAGCATGAAAGTAACAAGTAGGCACATGTGTTCCACCCCAAAACAGTTTGAAACAGTAAAAGAGGGGTCTATGTACTCACTTGAGATTGCTCAGAAGTCCTAAGATAACCACCAAGCAATGCTGGAGATCACGGAATCAAACGGCACCTAATATAGGTAACTATGTTAATAAACCGGACCTATATCGGAAGATCGGGTAGAATGAGGGCTCGTAAACCAAATGAGTATGGGAACTCATGTAGTATGGTTTAACAAAGCCTACATACTAAATGAAACCTAGCCTAAGTGTTTACGACCCATTACGACCCGTTTAGGTAGCTTATGCTACTTTAACGCGTCGTTCGCGTAAAACACGTTCGGATCGCCTAACTAGTCCTATGATAAGTAAAATATGCCTTAACATGTCTAATATTGTTGTCAAATCAGTTTAGATGTCAAAAGTTATGTTACACATGCTTAAAATGAATTTTGGCATCAAAGGGGTATTTTGGTAAAAAAAATTTGGGTAAAGGGTTACCCCGGTGATTCTATATATTCACAAAAGATAAAACAAGTAGTAAGGTAACATCCTTACTAGTTCAGACATGGGACATACCCCCATGAAAGTAAGACCAACTAAACCACAAAAACTGTAAAACCAAGCGACTACTAGACACACTATCTAGAACATATTTTGGTAATTTACCTAAGGCATATAAACTACCTATCATACAACTACTTAAACGAAGCGACCATAAGGTATAACCTCGGAAGGTTATTCCCTATATATTATGGTCACCTAATGTGTTTGGTCGGATCCTAATAATCGACCAAATGGGTCGGGTTCGAAGGTATAAGCGATTTATTAGATCGCTTACCCTTACGACCCTAGACAACGTGGTAATCAGTAGGCATAGTCACAAGGGACTATAACCATCGTGATTACAATCACGTTGCGAAGTTCAAACGAACTTCGCATTGACCATAAACTGGTCAATGCAGAAAGTCAAACAAAGTTTGACTTTCGGACTCGAAAAGCAATAAAAGAACGAAGGAACACTTACAAAGGGTCCCCGAATGCTAGTCTAGATCAAAATAGCTCAGGTATGAAACAAAGGTTTCAAATTAGAGCACATTAGATCAGATTCTTGTGAGGAAAAGTGAAGGGTGGAGGTGGGTATTTATAGTTTTCGGTTCACCGTTAGGATCATTTCTTGGAGAAGAGGGAATGATCACATCCCTACACTTGTTGGAATGTTGTGGTAACTGATTTTGGCCACCATAAGAGATTAACATGTGGAACTTGACCTTTGGAGGGTGTTAGGGGCTGTTAACATGTGTTTAAAATGGCTTTTGCTGATCAGAAGAGGCCTAGCGTGACGCCAAGGGGGCTAGGTGTCACGCTAGGGTCCCCCTGATCAGCAAACACTTTCTAATGTTCACCTTTCAGTCCCCGTTGCGTATTAAGGTCATTTCCGACATGTTTAAGGCTCGTTAAATCATTTTCAAGGCTCCACAAGGATGCCTAAACATTGTGGGCATGAAACATGCTCAAAAATATGCCGGATGTCAGTTCGTTTGGTCGTACGATCGTGATGTTCGCTTAATTACGACGGAATGCGCATAAGCGCGAAAAACGATCCAAATGACGCGACGAATGGATTTTTCTTCTCCCAAACACTAAAATAAAATTATTTAGTGCTTACATAAATTTTTGGATGTTCGGATGTATTCAGAACGTAAGTTATGCGCGAAAATGCAAACTTGTGCACTTTTTGACGCTTTTAGTCCCTGAATGACCCAAAAGTTTATTTTAGCACACCGAACCCCTCAAAGCCTATTTCTAAGCTATATAAAGGATATTTAAGGTGTGTTTAACTTATGGTCATGTTCCGAAATGTTCGTTACAGTTCAAATTGGCATACTTTCGCAGTTTGTCAAGTTTAGTCCCTGTAAGCGAATTAACTTGTTTTTGCCATACCAAAGCCTTTAAAACTTATTTCTAAGTTATGTAAAGGTTATTTAAGGTATGTTAAGTATATGTTGATGTTCCGGAGTATTTTTCGCATTAAACTGATTACGTTTACGCATCAGTTTGCGTATAACTCTCCAGAAAGCGATATAGAGTTTGAAATTGAATAAAAGTCAAAACATGAAAAATGTAAAACACAACCAAACAAACATTGGGATCAAATAACATTGTTTTATTGATAATTGAACTATTCACAATGATTACAAGCACAGATGTTACAAATTTTAAATACAAAGCTAAATTAACATGTAAATGAAATTACACAAAATGAAGATTTTCTTAATATCATACTATTATTCTCCTTTGCATACATAAATCTTTTGTTTAAACATTAGACCAAATCTCATACAACCCAACAAAATTTTTTGCAAACATGTTTCACGGCCAAAACGACGAAATTAAGAACCATCATCATCGGAAATGTTTAATCCTGAAGATTTCCGGTACAGTTCGGTTCATTACGCCGTGATGAAGGTGATCACACAACTCTCTTCATCCCGCATCGTAGCCTCTTTACCATGGTTAGCCGATCCGAAGAGGATCCACTCGGAATCAGACTCGTTAAATCAAGTGAAACTTTCAATGAAATTGCGCCTTACTCGGGCGTCGTAACAATCTAAGGAGAGAAAACGCGTTACATCCTGTCGCCGAGGACAAACGACGTGTTACAGTAGGCCACGTATCGCCAGGTCGAAGTGTCACCATTGTCTTCCTCCACTTCTCGCCGTTCTCCGTCGTATGCGAAATGATGACGATGGCGACGATGTGAATAATCTGAAACTCATCATTGCATAATCTGTACAAAGAAAATGCGAACAATAATGAAATATCAAATAACAGTGTTTAAAAGTGTGTATACTTAATACCGGCGGTTGATTTGTCATCGGATAAAGTGTTAGATATGACAACCGATAATTTACGGCTCTTAATTCCACGAGAAACAAACATTAGGATGATTAAAAGTAGTTTAATTAGACGTAAATTAATTTAGTTAGGCCCTTAGTATGCCTAGGAACGCCTATTCGACTTTACAGTACGCGCATGACGATCTGCGTGAAATCTACTGAATATTAAATGGTAAGGAACTAAAATCGAACAAAATACTGATAACGCCAACAAATACGAAATTTTACGATATATATTTAGTTTCGTAAATAAATTTTAATATCCGTAGTCAAAACCAGATCGAAAAACGGATTAAAAACGATCAACGACGCATTATACGCGTTATAACGCAACCGACAAAATACGCGTCTAATAACGATATACGACACTATTTTACATATTTGCGACCCTAAAATTTTATTTTACGACGTTCCGTGGAGCTCGGGTTTGAAAACAGGTTTGCAGGTGCAGACGGGCCACTTAAAACGCGGGGATTGGGCTTGTGGGCCTTGGGCCCAAGCCCATTTGCAACCGTAACTATAAATGGGTCAAAAACCCTAAGGGTCTGTTTGGTATTGGGTAATGGAATGGACGAAGGAATGGAATGGACGAAGTAATGGAATGGAGGAGGGAATGCAATGGATAATTACCATTCCATGTCTTATTTGGTTACCATGTGTGAATGAAATAAATTATTATTGTGTATTGTTCAGTAGGTAGAAAAAAACGAAGTAATAAAATCAGCGATGAGTGGTGGTGGTGGTCGGTGGTAGTGATTGTAGGTGGTTATAGCCTTATAGGTGGCGGGGTGGGTGACGGCGGCGACAACGGGTGGTGGTGGTGGCGGCAAGTGGCGGTGCCGCGGTGATCATGAGTGGTGGTGGCGGCAAGGCGGCTATTGGTGGTGGGTGGCGGTAGCGGCGACAGTTGGTGGTGGCGTCGACGATGGTGGTGGGCGGCGGCTAGTGGCGTTGGCGGTTGGTCGCGGCTGTGGGTGATAATGGTGACGGGTGGGTGGCGGCGACGGTGGTTGTTGGGGTGAGGTGGTGGCGGGTGGCGGCGATGGCGTCGGTGGTGGGTGGTGGTGGTGGTGGGTTGTGGCGAAGGTGGTGGGTTGTGGTGTTGATGAATGGTGCAAGAGGGGATGGAATGAAAAAAAGACATCGGGGTTGGATGGAATGATTTTGAGGGAATGGAATGCCTTTTGGAATGGGTGATTCCATTCCATTGACCAACCAAACACCATTTTCTTCATTCCCTCGTAATAATCCATTCCATTCCACCTCTCATTCCTGCATACCAAACACTACCTAAATCCCTTCTCATTTTCATCAGCCACTTCCCAAAGATTTTTCCCTCCCAATTCACCCTTTCTTCTCTGCCCCTTTTTGTGAGAGAGCCTATCCACCAAACACAGGCACCTTACCTCTTCATCTTCCTTAGAAACAAATCCCACACACACAACCATTATCCCCATGACTTATTCCCTCTCTCTCTCTCTCTCTCTCTCTCTCTCTCTCTGTCTCTCTCTCTCTCTCTCTCGTGAAAGAGTCCGGCGACAAACCAGGCCTGTGCCGGCTGTATACCGGCAACCGGTCGACGTGTTTACTCCGGCGACACCCACCTACAAACCCCTGAACAAACACCTCTCTTCTTCCTCTTAAACTTCTGGCCACACACACCTTCGGCTGTTCACAACGTCAGAACCAGAGCCACCGCTCACGGTGACGGGAACGGGGGAGAGGAAAAGAGAGAGAGAGGGAGACCGGAGAAGAAGACGGGGGACCCGTTGAGTTCGGGCGATTGTGTTTCTCCTGTAGGGGCGCCTTTTTCCGGCGTCGGGTGGCCGTCGGTGGAGTTATTTCTGATTGACGTGTTTCCCTACAACCCCGGTAAGCACTCGTCTCTATTTCCCCTCGTTTCCTTTTATTTTTTTTAAGATTGATGATGATTGGTGTTGTCAGTAGACGCCGCAGCCAGCGACGGTGGAGCCAGCCGGTGACGGTCGGTGGACGGTGGAACCATGGCGGACAGCGGCTCGGTATAGGCACGCGACCCTAGATTTCTTGGAGAGTCGATGTTTGAAAGGATACGCAGTGTCGGGAGGTGGATTTCTGTGTTTGGAGGTGTTAGTGAGGCTCGGCTCGGTTTAGTCAATAGATGATAGGGTTACGTTACAGTTCGGATCAACGGTCAAAGTCGGGTCAATAATGGTCAAAGGTGGTCAACGCAGTTCAGTTCGGGTCAACTGGGTCAAACCGAGTTAACTCGGTCAACTCAGTCAACAAACCCAACGATACGGCATGAAGATGGGTAAAGAATTAGCGACGCGACTTATATATTTACGTTATTTCTATAATTCTATTTATTACGTGAAAAACGATCTCGAACCGATCGATTAAAATATAGTTTACGTCTTGACATATTCGATGAAATCTTATAGATATTGTTTGAATAATTGTTGAATTTTGAAAAACAACGACAACTTGTGTTGTCGGGGGCGTCTAAAAATAGAGGAACTCTGCCTGTTTTTCGAGAAAATCCGCAAAACAAAACGCATTTTACTATAAAACAAAAAACTATCATATTCAAGTGTTTTTTGTAAAAACAAATGCAGACGTATATTTATTTTCACGAACATTGTAAATTTTACAAACGAGTCAATAACCCGAGTACTTTAATGTTTATTTTTAACCGCCTAAGGCTCAACGATTCTCTTATAAGCTAAATATAACTATTGTAGTTATTTCAACTTTAAAACCTGGACAATTCTTTTATAAAGATAAATATAGTTTATGTATTTATTTCAAACATCAAACAACTCGAAAACTCTTTTATCAAAATAAATATAAGTATTATATTTATTCCAAACGACCACAACTCGGAAACTCTATTAAATAAATATAACTTTTTATATTTATTTGAAACGCCTAAACCGCATATACACATATTTTGACAAACATCTACGAGGCGCGATACGTGATTAATATGTGTGTGTGTGTGTGTGTGTGTATATATATATATATCCTGTTGCACGTAATTAGTATTGTCGTTACACGTGACATAGGGCAAAAAAGTGGTATGCAACAAAAGTCACGGTGGAGATCGACATCAATAGACCGTGTATAAAAGAAACTCCCCCAAGAATGGACTTATTAATAAAAACAAAAGATCGAACTATTTATATTATTTAACTTGCGATAAATATGCAAGCCATTATTGATGGTATATGAGTTTACAATATGTTAATATTCGTTACATGCACGTATGACTTCTCGAAACGATTAACGCGATCTTATTGATATATTTATATATTTTTATATAAATATTTGTATATTTTAAATCTCTCGAAAAATGAGTAACTCCAAGACTTATTAATTTCCACCGACATTAAACGAAACTTAACAAGTATGGATCTAAAGGCTCAACGACTAACGACTAACTCGATCTTATATATTTATATAACTTTTACAAACGAGTTGTAACATCTGTGCTTGTAATCATTGTGAACAGTTCAGTTATCAATAAAACAAAGTTATTTGATCCCAATGTTTGTTTAGTTGTGTTTTATATTTTTAATGTTTTGACTTTTATTCGATTTCAAACTCTATATCGCTTTCTGGAGAGTTATACGCAAACTAGTGCGTAAACGTAATCAGTTTAATGCGACAAATACTCCGGAAGATCAACATATACTTAACATACCTTAAATAACCTTTACATAACTTAGAAATAAGTTTTAAAGGCTTTGGTATGGCAAAAACAAGTTAATTCGCCTACAGGGACTAAACTTGACAAACTGCGAAAGTATGCCAATTTGAACAGTAACGGACATTCCGGAACATGACCTTAAGTTAAACATACCACAAATATCCTATACATAGCTTAGAAATAGGCTTTGAGGGGTTCGGTGTGCTAAAATAAACTTTTGGGTCATTCAGGGACTAAAAGTGTCAAAAAGTGCACAAGTTTGCATTTTCGCTCATAACTTACGTTCTGAATACATCCGGACATCCAAAAATTTATGTAAGCACTAAAATATTTTATTTTAGTGTTTGGTATAAGAAAAATCCATTCGTCGCGTCATTTGGATCGTTTTTCGCGCTTATGCGCATTCCGTCGTAATTAAGCGAACATCGCAATCGTACGGCCAAACGAACTGACATCTGAGATATTTTTTAGCACATTTTAAGTTCCCTATACTTTAACTTCATTTTAGGGCCTTAAACTTGGCTTGACGGGCCTTAGAAGTGTCGGAAATGAGCTTAAACATCAACAGGGACCAAAACTGAAAATTCTGCAAAAAAGGGGGGCTAGGCGTGACGCGAGGCCCTCCCAGACCAGATTCAATGTTTAAAAAGCCTGTTTTCAGCTGTTATGCACTCCTAATCCTCTTGCACATGGTATTTCTCAATACTAGGGGCTCAAATGGTTTTGTAAAACCATGTTCTTGAGGTGTATGGCCAAGATCAAAGCACGTTTTCCAAGAAACGATCCTAACGGTTCGGGAAATCCTATAAATACCCCATGCCTTCAATTGAAAAAGCCACTAGAATTTTGATTTGAGAAACTCTAAGTTGAAACCATTGTTTCATACCTGAGTTACTTGGATCGAAATTAGCATTCGGGGACCCTTCGTAAGTATTCCTTCGTTCTTTTATTGCTTTTCGAGTCTGAAAGTCAAACTTTGTTTGACTAAGTTTGACTTTCTGCGTTGACCAGTTTATGGTCAATGCGAAGTTCGTTTGAACTTCGCAACGTGATTGTAATCACGATGGTTATAGTCCCTTGGGACTATGCCTACTGATTACCACGTTGTCTAGGGTCGTAAGGGTAAGCGATCTAATAAATCGCTTATACCTTCGAACCCGACCCATTTGGTCGATCGTTAGGATCCGACCAAATACCTTAGGTGACCATAGTGTATAGGGAATAACCTTCCGAGGTTATACCCTATGGTCACATCGTTTAAGTAGTTGTATGATAGGTAGTTTATATGCCTTAGGTAAATTACCAGAATACCCTTTTCATGTATAATTGGTAATTAAGCATATGTAACCTAAACTTTTGTCATATAACTGATTATGTAACATGTTTAGGCATATAACACTTGTCATAGGGCTAGTTAGGTGGTCCGAACGCGTTTCACGCGAACGACGCGTTAAAGTAGCATAAGCTACCTAAACGGGTCGTAATGGGTCGTAAGCACTTATGTTAGGTTTCCATTAGTATGTAGGCTTTGTTAAACCATATTACACGAGTTCCATACTCGTTTGGTTTACGAACCCTCATTCTATCTAAATCCTCCGATTTAGGTCCGGTTTATTAAAATAGTTACCTATATTAGGTGCCGTTTGATTCCGTGATCTCTAGCATTGCTTAGTGGTTATCTTAGGACTTCTGAGCAATCTCAAGTGAGTACATAGACCCCTCTTTTAACTGTTTTCCAAACTTTTTTGGGGTGAAACACATGTGCCTACTTGTTACTTTCGTGCTTTCCTGCTTTCACATCATATATTTGCTATGTTCATTAGTACAATTATAGTACATGATTTCATTGTGTTCATGCTATGTATGTCCATTGTGTGCATACTTAGTACATTGTTTTACATTACATTTCATGCTATGTATGTCCATTGTGTGCATACTTAGTACATTGTTTTACATTACATTTCATGCTATGTATGTCCATTGTGTGCATACTTAGTACATTATTTTACATTACATTTCATGCTATGTATGTCCATTGTGTGCATACTTAGTACATTGTTTTACATTACATTTCATGCTATGTATGTCCATTGTGTGCATACTTAGTACAGTTGTTTTCATCACATGCTTACATTTTGTTATGACATTTGGGTTGTTTACAATGGAACAATACATTCATTAACATTAGCTATGCCGTTCGTTAGTAGGTAGTGGTACCATAGGAATTGACAACTCCCGTTCCTGAAATCCTGGGTTTGTTTGGATTGGAAGGAATGACCGAATTCGATACACATAACTTAGATAAACCTTTAATTTGTTTAAGGGTTTATCGCCACAGTCTCAAGGCTTGGATGTATGCATTTTCACAATACCGCATAAATGTTTGTATCAGTATAGCATGCATTTGTTCCACAAAACATAACTTTGATTTAAACCTTGTTTTACTTCAATACCTTGTTTTTGTGCATTTTACATATGGTTTAGTTGATATATTTCACTTACCATACATGATATTTTTGGGTACACATTACATGATCTACATTAAACATAAACATTTTGACATTGATATACACATTTGGTGGTTTGCATTGAACATAGACATTTCGATATGGTTTACACATTAACATATGACAATTCATTTATACATAAACAATTTACATTGGTGTTTGGTTTGAGTAAGTGATTTGAGTAACGAGGCGTGTGTAATATGATACAAGAATGGTGGATACGCCGCTGGTACTTCCTATATATAAGTGTTTGTATGCCATTACATGTCGTAGCGTTACTTAAATCATTTCAATATTTGACATATTACGTTTTACAAAAACAACTTATTTTCACAAGACATTGATTTACAAAACAACTTATCTTATTCAAACTCATTTTACTTGGTTATTCACTTAACCATACATTATTCTCTTATTTATACATATCATTGCTTTTGGAATGATTTACAAAACAAAACAACTTACAAGGTTCATGACTGACTCTTGTTAAACAACTTTTCCTAAACTTATAAGTCATGAATCCTATTTTTACAAATCCTATGTATCTCACAGGCATTTTTATGCTGACGTACCTATTTTCACATGTGTTTTCAGGAGCTTTTGCGTAGGATGATGATCGTGACACTAGGGCGGACCTGTGCCTTAGAGACATAAAATGAAGATAGACTTAGTTTAATTATGTTCTGAACTCTTTATTTCCTGTTTAAAACAATGTAACTCTTATGTTGATAAATAAAATACAACTTTGAATGCCATGGTTATGAAACAATTAATTCTGTTACAACACTCCCTGACGTTTTCCGCCACGTTTTGTATGTTATACGTGGTCGGGGTGTGACAGAAGAGTTGGTATCAGAGCCAATGGTTATAGGGAATTAGGTTATTAGTAATTCTTTGACCTAGACTATAACTTTTCTAGGACCCAAACACAAGTTATCTTGTGTTTAGATCTTAAAACATGTACATCACCTATCCTTAGGTGATTATCAAAACAAAAACCAAAATTTTCCGAAACGTTTTTTTGAAAAACAATCATCTGTTTTTGGATGATTCATTACAAGGTTTTGAACCCTTCCAGTTTGACTAAATTTTTGGCTTTATGCCTTTGAGTTTTCAAAATCTCGTCAAGGTTTTGGGTTTTAAATAATGTGAACACGTGCAAACTGGAAGAGTGAATGCCTGTATTCTGGGTTTTCTGTCTAGGCAAGCACTTCGTATATATCTCATCAGACGCGAGACCAGTTATGCTTACCTGGGAATTCTTGGGATGAGTGTTCACTTATAGGCGAGCATGTCTTCGCGATACATTATTTTTGATCCATTTACTTTGATTAGTCACTGTGTGTCGTTTGTTTGCTTGGTAATGCGGACAAATGACCACCATCTTTTCTTTTGTTAATTTTGTTTCATCTCATTCTCTTCATCCAATCATCTCACTCGTTTCCTTTCATGTTTCCTCTTTTAGAATGCCTCCTCGACGCGAAAACCAGATAGCGACTGCCGAACTGGCAGAAATCATTGCGCAGCAGATGGCTGCTCAATTCCCAAATCTCTTTGCGCAATGGCACCAAGCCAACAACAATAACAATGCTCTATGCAAATACAAGGATTTTAACTCGGCTAAACCACTCAAGTTTAGTGGTTCTGAAGGAGCGACTGGGCTTCTTCAATGGTTCGAGAGCATTGAGAATACTTTCCGTCATGTTCAGTGTCCGGATAATCGCAAGGTCGAGTTTTCTTCGAGTGTGTTTCAGAAGAGGGCTCTTACATGGTGGAATGGGGTAATGAGAGACCGTGGTGCAGAAGTTGCTCTAGCACAGACATGGGCTGAACTTAGAGCTCTTATGATGAGGGAGTTTTGTCCTCGTCATGAACAACGAGCGTTGGAGAAGGAGTTTGATGACTTGAAACAAGATAGTGGCGAGCACAAGGCATATACTGATAGGTTTGAGGAGTTGAGTCTGCTTTGCCCGACTATGGTTACCCCACTCGACAAGGCTATCGAAAGGTACATCGACGGCCTACCTGACTCAGTGCAAGACATCATTACTGGTAATAACCCTGCCACACTCCGTCAGGTGATCGAGTTATCAGCGACATTGACTGATTCGCAGATTCGGAAGAATAAATTACACAGGAAGGGTGACAAGGGCAAGAAACAGTCGTCTGACAAGGAAGATAGCAAGAAAGTTCAAAACAAGAATGGAAAGAATTCTGGTTCCTCAAAGAGTTCAAGGAAGCGTAAGGCTTCCCAAAACTATGCTGTCACTGCCCAAGCTAACCAGGCAGCTCCCAACCAACCCGCACAGCCTCTAGCGAAGAAACCCTATTCAGGGAATGCACCTTTGTGCAATAGATGCAACAGTCACCATCAGCCGCAACATCCGTGCCGTTTCTGTAATAACTGTGGGAAGTCGGGTCATCTTGCTGCTACTTGTCGCATTCCTGTTAACCAGAACCAGGCAGTTCAGAACCAAGCCCAACAGGTTGCTCAGCCTCTTGCTCAGCAACAAGGTCAAGCTACACGACCACACTACCCACCAGGTGCTTGTTATAACTGTGGGGATCTGACCCATTACAGAAACCGGTGCCCAAGGCTGGCTAACCAGAATCAGAATCCAAACCAGAATCAGGCTCAGGTTCGAGGGCGAGTCTTCAACATGAATGCTCAAGAGGCGCAGGCAGACGATAATGTGGTGAACGGTACGTTCTTTATTAATAATCAGTCTGCATCTGTTCTTTTTGATACGGGTGCCGACAAGAGTTTTGTGTCATTGTCTTTTGAGCCAATGCTTCGCGTGTCTAGAACGAAACTAGGTAAATCTTTTACAGTAGAGGTTGCTAGTGGTGAACCCATTGTTCTTGATTCTGTTCTTCGCAACTGCCAGTTGAACCTTAACGACCATCTTTTTCCTATCGACCTCACGCCTATGCAACTTGGAAGCTTCGATGTTATAGTGGGTATGGATTGGTTATCCAAGAAACACGCAGAAGTAGTTTGTTTTGAGAAGATTGTTCGTGTGCCGCTTTCGTCAGGCGAGATCCTACAGGTTCAAGGTGAGAAACCGTCTGGTGGCCTCAAGCTCATGTCTTGTTTTAAAGCTCGGAAATATCCGCGGAAGAACTATGTGGCCTTCTTAGCACATGTTACAGCAGATAAAGGTAAGGGTAAGTCCATTTCAGATATTCCTGTCGTTCGGGATTATTCTGAAGTATTCCCTGGAGATTTACCTGGTCTACCTCCAGCACGCCAAGTCGAGTTTCGCATTGATCTCGTACCTGGTGCAAACCCCATTGCCAGAGCTCCATATCGTCTTGCACCGTCTGAGATGCAAGAGTTGTCTAAGCAGCTTCAGGAGCTCTCTGACAAAGGTTTTATACGTCCTAGCTTTTCACCTTGGGGTGCTCCCGTTCTTTTTGTCAAGAAGAAGGATGGATCTTTTAGGATGTGTATCGATTATCGTGAGCTTAACAAGTTTACCATTAAGAATCGATATCCCCTACCGCGCATCGATGATCTCTTTGATCAGTTACAGGGCGCTTCTTATTTTTCAAAGATTGATCTGCGATCCGGGTATCATCAACTTCGTGTGCATGAAGAAGATATTCCCAAGACAGCATTCCGCACTCGTTATGGGCATTATGAGTTCACAGTCATGCCATTCGGTTTGACTAATGCTCCTGCTGTTTTCATGGACTTAATGAATAGGGTCTGCAAGCCTTATTTGGATCAGTTCGTCATTGTTTTTATTGACGACATCTTGATTTATTCTAAGACGCGAGCTGATCACGAGCAACATCTTCGTCTTACTCTGGAACTCCTAAAGAAAGAGCAACTTTTCGCCAAATTCTCCAAGTGCGAATTTTGGCTTAAAGAAGTTCAATTCTTAGGACATATTATCAACGAACAAGGTATTCATGTAGATCCCTCCAAGATCAGTACGATTAAGGATTGGGATACGCCTACTACTCCTACTGAAGTTCGTTCTTTTCTTGGTCTAGCGGATTATTATCGCCGCTTTATAGAAAACTTCTCAAAGATTGCAGTTCCTCTAACTGCTCTAACTCAGAAGAACAAGCCCTTTGATTGGGGATTCAAACAAGAGGAAGCATTTCTGACTTTGAAGCAGAAGCTTTGCGACGCGCCTGTTCTAACCTTGCCTGAGGGCAATGATGATTTCGTCGTTTATTGCGATGCATCTAAATTGGGTCTTGGCTGCGTTCTGATGCAAAGGAACAAAGTCATAGCATATGCATCGAGGCAGTTGAAGATACATGAGAAGAACTACACCACTCATGATCTTGAGTTGGGTGCAGTTGTTTTCGCTCTAAAGATCTGGAGACACTATTTGTACGGTACAAAATGTGTGGTTTTCACGGACCACAAAAGTCTTCAGCATATCTTTAACCAGAAAGAACTCAACATGAGGCAACGACGTTGGGTCGAGCTTCTAAACGACTATGACTGCGGAATTCGCTACCATCCTGGTAAGGCGAATGTCGTAGCCGATGCATTGAGTCGTAAGGAACGTACTAAACTTCATTGTGTTCGTGTTCAATCTGTTATCCAAGCTCGATCCGATATCCAGGCACGCATTTCTCAGGCTCAACAATCTTGTGTTTCACGAGGTTTGATGGATAAGGAATTTCCCTATCACATAACACCTGATCTAGAACTGAAGGACAATGGATCGTATTACTTCATGGGCCGTTTGTGAGTCCCAAGCCAAGATAATCTTCGTACCTTGCTTATGGATGAAGCCCATAAGTCTCGCTATTCTATTCATCCTGGCTCGGATAAGATGTATAAGGATCTTCGTATTCACTATTGGTGGCCTGGTATGAAGAAAGACATTGCCTTATACGTATCAAAATGCCTTACTTGTCTTAAGGTAAAGGCTGAACACCAGCGTCCTTCTGGTTTATTGGTGCAACCAGAGATCCCAGTTTGGAAATGGGAAAACATTACTATGGATCTTGTTACCAAACTTCCACGCACAAAGAAAGGTCATGATGCCATCTGGGTAGTCGTTGATCGTCTTACTAAGCCAGCACATTTCTTGCCAATCCGTGAGGATTTTCCTGCTGACAAACTTGCTAAAATCTATGTGGACGAAATTGTAGCTCGACATGGTGTTCCTTTGAACATCATTTCTGACAGAGATGCTCGTTTCACTTCTCATTTTTAGAGAACCATGCAATCTGCTATGGGGACCCAACTCACAGCTTATCATCCGCAAACGGATGATCAATCTGAAAGAACAATCCAGACTCTGGAGGATATGCTTAGAGCTTGTGTGATCGATTTTGGTGGTAGTTGGGATTCACATCTTCCGTTAATTGAATTCTCCTACAACAACAGTTATCACACCAGCATCAAAATGGCCCCTTTCGAGGCTCTCTATGGTCGAAAATGTCGTTCACCAGTCTGCTGGAATGAGATCGGCGAGGCTCAGCTTACTGGACCTGCCCTCATTTTAGAGACAACTGATAAGGTCAAGAAAGTTCGTGATAACCTTCAGACAGCTAGAAGCCGTCAAAAGAGTTACGCGGACCCAAAACGCAAACCCTTGGAATTTCAAGTCGGTGATCGAGTATTACTTAAGGTCTCACCTTGGAAAGGTGTGATCAGATTTGGAAAGAAAGGAAAACTTGCACCTAGATACGTTGGACCATTCAAGATCGTCGAAAGAATCGGAAAGGTAGCCTACAGACTTGAGTTACCTCCTGAACTTGGAAATGTTCATCTAACCTTTCACGTGTCCAATCTCAAGAGGTTTTTAGCTGATGAGAACCTCCACATACCGCTTGACGAAATTCGTGTTGACAAAACACTGAAATTTGTTGAGAAGCCAGTGGAAATCATGGAACGTGAAGTTAAGTGGCTCAAACGCAAGTGCATTCCTTTGGTCAAAGTTCGCTGGGAAGCTAAACGTGGACCCGAGTTTACTTGGGAACGCGAAGATCAAATGAAGGCGAAATATCCGCATCTTTTCCCACGAGTTTCCTCTAAATAAATTTCGGGACGAAATTTCCATAAGTAGGGGAGACTGTAACATCTGTGCTTGTAATCATTGTGAACAGTTTAGTTATCAATAAAACAAAGTTATTTGATCCCAATGTTTGTTTGGTTGTGTTTTACATTTTTCATGTTTTGAGTTTTATTCGATTTCAAACTCTATATCGCTTTCTGGAGAGTTATACGCAAACTAGTGCGTAAACGTAATCAGTTTAATGCGAAAAATACTCCGGAACATCAACATATACTTAACATACCTTAAATAACCTTTACATAACTTAGAAATAAGTTTTAAAGGCTTTGGTATGGCAAAAACAAGTTAATTCGCCTATAGGGACTAAACTTGACAAACTACGAAAGTATGC
The DNA here is from genome assembly GCA_030545235.1 of Helianthus tuberosus. Lineage (NCBI taxonomy): Eukaryota > Viridiplantae > Streptophyta > Magnoliopsida > Asterales > Asteraceae > Helianthus > Helianthus tuberosus. Next base: position 17,556 of record JARYGA010037634.1, read on the forward strand.
CAATTTGAACAGTAACGGACATTCCGAAACATGACCATAAGTTAAACATACCACAAATATCCTTTACATAGCTTAGAAATAGGCTTTGAGGGGTTCGGTGTGCTAAAATAAACTTTTGGGTCATTCAAGGACTAAAAGTGTCAAAAAGTGTACAAGTATGCATTTTCGCGCATAACATACGTTCTGAATACATCCGGACATCCAAAAATTTATGTAAGCACTATAATATTTTATTTTAGTGTTTGGCATAAGAAAAATCCATTCGTCGCGTCATTTGGATGGTTTTTCGCGCTTATGCGCATTCCGTCGTAATTAAGCGAACATCGCAATCGTACGGCCAAACGAACCGACATCTGAGATATTTTTGAGCACATTTTAAGTTCCCTATACTTTAACTTCATTTTAGGGCCTTAAACTTGGCTTGACGGGCCTTAGAAGTGTCGGAAATGAGCTTAAACATCAACAGGGACCAAAACTGAAAATTCTGCAAAAAGGGGGGCTAGGCGTGACGCGAGGCCTCTTGGCGTCACGCGAGGCCCTCCCAGACCAGATTCAACGTTTAAACAGCCTGTTTTCAGCTGTTATGCACTCCTAATCCTCTTGCAGATGGTATTTCTCAATACTAGGGGCTCAAATGGTTTTGTAAAACCATGTTCTTGAGGTGTATGGCCAAGATCAAAGCACGTTTTCCAAGAAACGATCCTAACGGTTTGGGAAATCCTATAAATACCCCATGCCTTCAATTGCAAAAGCCACTAGAATTTTGATTTGAGAAACTCTAAGTTGAAACCATTGTTTCATACCTGAGTTACTTGGATCGAAATTAGCATTCGGGGACCCTTCGTAAGTATTCCTTCGTTCTTTTATTGCTTTTCGAGTCTGAAAGTCAAACTTTGTTTGACTTTCTGCGTTGACCAGTTTATGGTGAATGTGAAGTTCGTTTGAACTTCGCAACGTGATTGTAATCACGATGGTTATAGTCCCTTGGGACTATGCCTACTGATTACCACGTTGTCTAGGGTCGTAAGGGTAAGCGATCTAATAAATCGCTTATACCTTCGAACCCGACCTATTTGGTCGATCGTTAGGATCCGACCAAATACCTTAGGTGACCATAGTGTATAGGGAATAACCTTCCGAGGTTATACCCTATGGTCACATCGTTTAAGTAGTTGTATGATAGGTAGTTTATATGCCTTAGGTAAATTACCAGAATACCCTTTTCATGTACAATTGGTAATTAAGCATATGTAACCTAAACTTTTGTCACATAACTGATTATGTAACATGTTTAGGCATATAACACTTGTCATAGGGCTAGTTAGGCGGTCCGAACGCGTTTCACGCGAACGACGCGTTAAAGTAGCATAAGCTACCTAAGCGGGTCGTAATGGGTCGTAAGCACTTATGTTAGGTTTCAATTAGTTTGTAGGCTTTGTTAAACCATATTACACGAGCTTCCATACTCGTTTGGTTTACGAACCCTCATTCTATCTAAATCCTCCGATTTAGGTCCGGTTTATTAACATAGTTACCTATATTAGGTGCCGTTTGATTCCGTGATCTCTAGCATTGCTTGGTGGTTATCTTAGGACTTCTGAGCAATCTCAAGTGAGTACATAGACCCCTCTTTTAACTGTTTTCCAAACTGTTTTGGGGTGAAACACATGTGCCTACTTGTTACTTTCGTGCTTTCCTGCTTTCACATCATATATTTGCTATGTTCATTAGTACAATTATCTTACATGATTTCATTGTGTTCATGCTATGTATGTCCATTGTGTGCATACTTAGTACATTGTTTTACATTACATTTCATGCTATGTATGTCCATTGTGTGCATACTTAGTACATTGTTTTACATTACATTTCATGATATGTATGTCCATTGTGTGCATACTTAGTACATTATTTTACATTACATTTCATGCTATGTATGTCCATTGTGTGCATACTTAGTACATTGTTTTACATTACATTTCATGCTATGTATGTCCATTGTGTGCATACTTAGTACAGTTGTTTTCATCACATGCTTACATTTTGTTATGACATTTGGGTTGTTTACAATGGAACAATACATTCATTAACATTAGCTATGCCGTTCGTTAGTAGGTAGTGGTACCATAAGAATTGACAACTCCCGTTCCTGAAATCCTGGGTTTGTTTGGATTTGAAGGAATGACCGAATTCGATACACATAACTTAGATAAACCTTTAATTTGTTTAAGGGTTTATCGCCACAGTCTCAAGGCTTGGATGTATGCATTTTCACAATACCGCATAAATGTTTGTATCAGTATAGCATGCATTTGTTCCACAAAACATAACTTTGATTTAAACCCTGTTTTACTTCAATACCTTGTTTTTGTGCATTTTACATATGGTTTAGTTGATATATTTCACTTACCATACATGATATTTTTGGGTACACATTACATGATCTACATTAAACATAAACATTTTGACATTGATATACACATTTGGTGGTTTACATTGAACATAGACATTTCAATATGGTTTACACATAAACACATGACAATTCATTTATACATAAACAATTTACATTGGTGTTTGGTTTGAGTAAGTGATTTGAGTAACGAGGCGTGTGTAATATGATACAGGCATGGTGGATACGCCGCTGGTACTTCCTATATATAAGTGTTTGTATGACATTACATGTCGTAGCGTTACTTAAATCATTTCAATATTTGACATATTACGTTTTACAAAAAACAACTTATTTTCACAAGACATTGATTTACAAAACAACTTATCTTATTCAAACTCATTTTACTTTGTTATTCACTTAACCATACATTATTCTCTTATTTATACATATCATTGCTTTTGGAATGATTTACAAAACAAAACAACTTACAAGGTTCATGACTGACTCTTGTTAAACAACTTTTCCTAAACTTATAAGTCATGAATCCTATTTTTACAAATCCTATGTATCTCACAGGCATTTTTATGCTGACGTACCTATTTTCACATGTGTTTTCAGGAGCTTTTGCGTAGGATGATGATCGTGACACTAGGGCGGACATGTGCCTTAGAGACATAAAATGAAGATAGACTTAGTTTAATTATGTTCTGAACTCTTTATTTCCTGTTTAAAACAATGTAACTCTTATGTTGATAAAAAAAATACAACTTTGATTGCCATGGTTATGAAACAATTAATTCTGTTACAACACTCCCCGACGTTTTCCGCCACGTTTTGTATGTTATACGTGGTCGGGGTGTGACACGAGTCGATAACCCGAGTACTTTAATGTTTATTTTTAACCGCCTAAGGCTCAACGATTCTCTTATAAGCTAAATATAACTATTGTAGTTATTTCAAACTATTATATTTATTCTAAACGATCACAACTCAGAAACTCTATTAAATAAATATAACTTTTAATATTTATTTCAAACGCCTAAACCGCATATACATATATTTTGACAAACATCCACGAGGCCGATACATTATATGAGTTTACAATATATTAATATTCGTTACATACACGTATGACTTCTCGAAATGACTAACACGATCTTATTGATATATTTATATATTTTTATATAAATATTTATATATTTTAAATCTCTCGAAAACTAAGTAACTCCAAGACTTAGTAATTTCCACCGACATTAAACGAAACTTAACAAGTATAACTTTTTCGTTACCATTAAATTTACAACTTACCATCGGATGGTTCGGTTAGTGATTTGGTAGAGCTCGATGACACGTAGTTTAGCTACATCATTTTATTAGGAACTTATGGGCTGTTTGGTAGCCTCTTAATGACCATTCAGATGCTACCTCTTAATGGTTTGAAACCTCTGAATGAATAAGAGGTAACCTCAAGTCTGAATGGTTAAGATGTAACCTCTGAATGGTAAATCATTACATGTCACATTCTTCTACCTTCCCATTGGTAAAATTCTTAATGGTTCCATTAAGAGGTAGCCTCTTAATGACCATTCAGAGGCTACCAAACAGCCCCTTATAGTTATTTCGTGTTAGGAATGTTATCGATTACACACTAGCGAGTCATATTTGGAAACGACATTATGGATGCACATTTAGCTAGTTTTGCACAAGGATATCAAGGTAAGTTCATAACCCCACCTTTTTACGGTTTTACGTTTTTATAAATGTTTTCGGGGCGGAAAGACATGCACATTTTGCAAAAACGTACAAGGTTTTTGATGAACAATAATTTCATATTTCTAAACCATGCTACAAAAAAGTTTTAACTCACATAAATGATTTGTGATTTTCAATAAACTCAAATGGTTTACAAACGGTTTATACTAAAAATACCGGTTATTCAAACAAATGTATTTTCAAAACGTGCATACAAACGTTTTGTAGTTTTCTAAACTAGGGTGAAAATACACGTACAAACGGTATGTTAAAACAAAGGAATGATACATAGATCATGTCACGAATAGGGTATAAATAAGCACCATTAATCTAAGTTAGACCGAAAGAGCAAGGGTTAGATCTAGCAAGTCTGGACAACCTCACTCTCTTGGCCACTGATGTGTGTAAAATGCAACATATAAATTACATCAAATGAGGCATAAAACTAACCTTTTTTTAGTACTAATGTTGGAAAAAGTGTGCTTTTGTCTTCCTTTTGTATTTTCAGGGTTAAAAGAGCTTAAGTGAACAAAAGAAGCAAAAATGCAGCCAAATCCAGCATAAATACAAGAAAAGGAACAAACATGGCATGCCTGACCCCTCGACAGCATCTTCCCAAGCAAAACAAGAGAACAGAAGGCTGAACACGCCCCGTGCTCAGTGAGCACGGGGGCATGTCCAAGTGTCTGCAGAAAAGACAAAGCTGTAGAAGCTTCTATCACCCACCATGGGGGCGTGCCCAACGGACACGGGGCCGTGGTCAACTCTAAGATTCGCAGAATCTGAGTAAATCTTGATAGTACAGATACGCTTTTGCACACGGGGTCGTGCCCAGCGGACACGGGGGCATGGTCAACTAATGCAGACAAACTGCATTTAATGAAGAAAGAGAGAAGGGTGGACATGGGGCCGTGCCCAATGGACACGGGGCTGTGCCCGAGCTTCTATGTAGGCTATAAATAGGAGTGCTTGGCTCATTTGCAAACCATCCCTTGGCAAACCACCTCTCTCACACTACACCCACCCTCCACCACCATCACAACCCACATCCACCACCATCATCCATCATCCATCATAGAGTGTGTGACACTCTAGGTTTTCCCGAGCAAATACCTTGTATTAACATTATGTGTATATACGTTATTAAATGTTAGTGCGTGTTATCTCGATGATTTTATGTGATCCTTATGCTAAGTGTGATGAATGTGTGTATATTATATGTATGTGTGTTATATGAGTGGGCCGAGACCCCAAAGGACCCGACTCGAGACCACCCTCGGTCTCGAGTGAACCGTAAACACTTGGGCTGGTTGGGCCGTAACCTTAGCCCACCCGGAAACCCCTAACCCACTCGATATATATGACCAACCCTCACAACTTGCACCATTTTGCAACATCACTCTCACACTCTCTCATCTCACACACTCTCCCTCTCTCACTAAAACCCTAACAATCAAGCTCACCTCCTTCTCCCTCTCTTGGATTCGATCGGCAACAACAAGGAGCTTCGGTCAAGCTTATCATCACCACTCGGACGCCTCTTTTCCCCACTTTCTTCCTTGTAATCGGTGTCCTTCCACAACCGGTTAGTACCTTAGATCATCACTATGTGTTTATATGTATATCATTGCTATTTGCCTTGAAGTATTGAAGTGATGAATGAAAAATGTGAACCCTTGCATGGTAACAAAGTAATAAGACATATGAATGATAAATGATGGTTAGGATAGGGTGTTCGATGTTTAGAATAAATATTTACATGATATGTTTACACGATATGTTAACCGATGATTGTATGTTATGTTGTTTAAAATGTTGTTTAAAATGATGATATTTCTTGCCATATTGATATGAAACTTGTTAAGATTTGTTACTTGAATATTAGCTATGAATTGGCTTGAATAATGATATACAAAACCACAAATATCGAGTGTATGTTGATGATGACTAAATCGGTGATAATGTGCTAGATATAGGGCCGATGTTGATGACTAAATGGTATTTTGTTTTGGGTGAACATGCTTGCAAATGATGAACTGGATGAATATGGGTTGAATATCATATGAATATTTGAATTTGTTATGTTTGATCTATTTTGATTTCATTGTAGACAAGAAAACATGTTGGTATAATTTGATAGGTTAGTACACAATTACATGAAATTGCAATTCTATTGGATAGTACAATCGGACAGGTTCTAGAAGGATTCTTGTGCACGTATCCGAGGTTGCGACTCGCAACCCCCGGTTGCGACTCGCAACCGAATCATGACAAGTCGAAACATCCGGTTACGACTCGCAACCAAAACGTGACAAGTCGAGACTACGGCGGTTGCGACTCGCAACCAAGACATGACAAGTCGAAACATCTGGTTGCGACTCGCAACCAAAGCATGACAAGCCGCAACCTCCGGTTGCGACTCGCAACTGTGTGTTCTCGAGTCGAGACCACCTGGTCTCGACTGGGCTGTTAGTTATTGGGCCCAAGTGTGTCAACTGTACATGCTGGTTACTGTTTAGGTGGGCTACGTGTTAACTGTTAACTGTTGCTGTTAAAGAACTTAGACGGGCCCAATGACTTATTGGGTAATTATATGTTGTGCAGGCTATGTGTTAGTTATGTGTAGATTATACGTGTTTACTTGTACCCCAACTTGACCTATATTGGTAACCATGCTAGGACGTGGTGACCAACGTGATCAACCGGGTAATTAATCTACCGAGCAACCCAAGGTGAGTTCACAACCTAAAGCATGTATTCCCGGTGGTTTGGGAAACGGAACTAAAAACAACACTATCCCCTTATGAGGGATACAACTTACTTTTCTTCCCTTGTTATTGGGAACCTTTTAGTTAATTACTGTTTATACGGATTGCAACAAACGGCACTAAACGAAACTCTATCACTTAAAGTCCCTACTACATAATACCGATTAGTCGCCGGGGCCAGGCGAACGGGTTATTAGTTGATAGCGCTATTTAGGTCTTACCAACCTCACACCGTGCCAAGGTATGGGATCGGTCGTGAACTAATGTACTCAGGCATCCGTCAATGATGATAGAACATTGACATCGGGGCACTCTGCGGAAACGCAACGGTCACCTAGTGTTCGGTATTGGAAAAACAGTTTAGTTGCTAACTTTTGGGGTAGCTCCCCATGGCATGTATAAACGGATAAATTAACTGGTGAAACAAGTTTTTGGTAATTAAAACTGGACAACTAGTGAACTCACTCAGCATTATTGTTGACCCCTTACTGCATGCTTTGCAGGTAACCAGTGACTGAGGAGCTGCTGCTTGGGAAGTGTAGTGGTCGTCTAAACCCGCGTGTTGGGTTCTAAATAACTTGAACTATGAACTTTGTTTAAACTATTTTTATCTATGCTTCCGCTACTTACTTAACTGTTATTTGAACCTAAACATTGGAACTTTAAACTATGGTGTTTACTAACCATTATGGTTGGTGATCATCCTTACTATTATCCAATGCTCAGTATAATTGGTGGCTGGATCCTGGTCGGTCACGCCCTCAAGCGGACGGTACTCCGCAGGTGGAATTTGGGGGTGTGACAGATTGGTATCAGAGCCATTGGTTATAGTGAACTTGGTTTTAAAAAGAAGAGTCTTTTTGAGAAAAACCAGACTATAACCCGTGACTCGTGACGACACTACACTCCAAGGGCAAGACTCGACATACTAGACCTCGTAGCTCGGACTTGTGTTTACTTGCTTGTTTATCTTATATTGACTGCTCTACTATACATACTAGTGTGCCTGATTAGATAGATACACGTTTCTCTTCTACCTCATTCTCGCTACGTTACAACATCACACTCATACTGTGTTTTCTGGTTATGAAGACAATGAGTGGACGCGGAAGAGGAAGCGTTAACATGACTCAGGCTCAATTCGCTAACTTGCTCAACACGGTGGCTGCAGCTTTCGCAGCTCACCCTGGAGGTAAGCCCGTTGCTGTAGGATGTTTAGATCCTACCCCCACATCGTCTTTTCACCTCTAAACCTATTCGCTCCATTTCTCACAACAGGTCAGCCTGCGCCTGCGCAACCACGTGTCTGTACTTTCAAAACCTTCATGGATGGCAAGCCTCTCCCTTTCAACGGCACTGAGGGTGCCATAGGCCTCCTGCACTGGATTGAAAAGGCCGAAGCCGTCTTTGCTGTCTGCGAGTGCCCCCCT
>JARYGA010037635.1:0-28769 GCA_030545235.1 Helianthus tuberosus
TAAGGTTTGGTAAAACATTACCAAAAAGTTTAACAAAAAGAGGATAACTCACATTGCTGTCTTAGGCTTTTCGTAAGGGTTTCCTGGATATAATCTATAATTTATACAAATGTACATTGATTAGTACCATAACCCTTTGAAATTATTAATGATACCCTCCCCGAGACGGTATTCCAACAACTACGTCGGGCAGAACCACGACAGTTGTTACGGAACCCTAAATCAATCGGGCAGCGTAACTATTATGAAACTAGGGTTATAATACTTACAACGGAGCAGAACCTCGCTAATTAGGGGGTATAATACTTGCAAAATATGCCTAATATCAGAAAATTCGAGATTGAGAATTCAGAATGAGCGACGGAAATTGAAACCCGAGGCCTCCATTATATAGTTGCTGATATTGACTCTCAGGCGGCCCGCGTAAGGTAAGGCTAAGCCTTACGCGGCCCGCGTCAACATATGGTCAAACTATAGCTTAGCTGATTCGATGTGTAGGTCCGCCACGATGTCGACACGTGTCAGCACCGGATGTCTCCGCGTTTCATGATCTCTATTGGCCCGCGTAAGTGTAAGCTTAAGCTAACGCGGCCCGCCTTGACTAAAGGATTCAACGATATCAGGTTTAGACCCTGATACGGCCCGCGTGAGATGTTGGGGTGGGTCTACGCGGCCCGCCTCAACTAAACATTTCATGTTTTTAATTTATTTTATAACTATAACATAATTTGGGCTCGGTTTTCACATACGGGGTGTAATTAAAGACATAATGAGACATTCTATAATATACTGGAGTGTCGGAATTATTATAAGGGTGTTGGTTTTACCGAGGGTTGTTACATTCTCCCCACCTTGTTTTAGAGCTCGTCCTCGAGATCTACTGAAACAAGTGCGGATATTTTCTTTTCATTTCTGATTCAAGCTCCCATGTGTATTCAGGTCCTCTTTTGGAGTCCCACTTCACTTTGACTAGAACTAGTCTCTTGTGCTTGAGATTCTTGACTTTCCTGTCTTTAATTTGTAGAGGTCTTTCTACAAACTTGAGTTGTTCATTTACCTCTATATCCTTAAGAGGTACTATTAATGATTCATCAGCTAAACACTTTTTAAGATTAGATACATGAAATACATCTTGTATTCCTGCCATTTCCTCTGGCAGTTGTAGCTGATAGGCTACTGGTCCTATTCTTTTAATAATCTTAAAAGGTCCAACATACCTGGGACTTAGCTTTCCCCGTTTGATGAATCTTTCCACTCCTTTCCAAGGAGAGACTTTCAATAATACTTTATCTCCTACTTGAAATTCCAATGGTTTTCGCCTGTTATTAGCATAACTTATCTGTCTATCACGTGCTGCTTTCAGTCGTTCCTTGACTTGAATAATCTTGTCAGTCGTCTCTTGCACTATCTCAGGTCTAGATAATTGTTTTTCCCCAATTTCTGCCCAACAGACTGGGGTTCGACACTTTCTTCCATAAAGTGCTTCGAATGGTGCAGCATTTATACTTGTGTGATAACTATTATTATAAGAAAATTCTATTAAAGGTAAGTGATCGTCCCAATTACCTCCGAAATCGATTACACAAGCTCTAAGCATGTCCTCCATTGTTTGAATTGTCCTTTCACTTTGTCCATCCGTTTGAGGATGATAAGCTGTGCTTAGTTTTAACTTAGTTCCCATTGCCTTTTGGAAACTTGACCAAAAATGAGAGGTAAATCGACTATCTCTATCAGAAACAATTGATAAAGGAATACCATGTAAAGAAACAATTTCATTTACATATAGTTTAGATAATTGTTCCATACTAATTGTTTCCTTCATTGGTAGAAAATGAGCTGACTTGGTTAGCCTATCTACAATCACCCAGATTGTATCATTTCCTTTCCTTGTTTTGGGTAATTTAGTAACAAAATCCATTGTTATAAATTCCCATTTCCAAACTGGCATTTCTAATTGCTGTAACAAACCTGAGGGTTTCTGATGTTCAGCTTTGACTTGTAAACATGTTAAACATTTAGAAACATAGGCTGCTATATCCTTTTTCATTCCTATCCACCAGAAATTTTTCCTTAAATCCTGGTACATTTTATCACTTCCTGGATGCATTGTATACTTAGACTTATGGGCTTCTTCTAATATACAATGACGTAGATTTCCTAATTTAGGTATCCACATTCTCTTTTTATGGAATCTCCAAATTCCATCTGTCCCTTGTTCCAATTCTTTTAGCATACCTTTTAATTTTTCAGAATCATCCTTGATTACTGATTCTTGTGCTTCTCTTATCTGATTATTTAAATCTACTTGCAGATTTAATTTAAGAGAACGTACCCTTTTTGGCTTTTCATGATACTTTCGGCTTAAAGCATCTGCCACTATATTGGCTTTTCCTTCATGATACTGGATATCACAATCATAATCACTAAGAAATTCCATCCAACGTCTTTGTCTCATATTTAACTCTTTCTGCCTCAAAACATACCTTAAACTTTTGTGATCAGTAAATATGGTAAACTTACTACCATAAAGGTAATGTCTCCAAATCTTAAGAGCAAAAATTATAGCTCCTAATTCTAAATCATGGGTTGAATAATTCTCTTCATGATTCTTAAGTTGTCTAGATGCGTAAGCTATAACCTTTTGTCGTTGCATCAACACACATCCATAACCTAATTTAGAAGCATCACAATAGACTACGAAGTCTTCAGTTCCTTCTGGTAACGCTAGTATGGGTGTATGGGTTAATCTTTGCTTAAGGATTCTAAATGCTTCTTCTTGTTTAAATCCCCATTCAAACTTAACAGATTTACAAGTTAACTTAGTTAAGGGAATGGCTATTCTAGAGAAATCTTTAATAAATCTTCTATAATAACCTGTCAATCCTAAGAAACTTCTAACTTCAGTTGGTGACTCAGGGGTTTTCCATTTAGTAATTGCCTCAATCTTGATTGGATCCACATGAATTCCTTCATGATTGACTAGATGTCCAAGGAATTGTACCTGTTCTAACCAAAATTCGCACTTTGAAAACTTAGCATAAAGCTTTTCCTTTCTTAAGAAACTTAAAAGTGCGTGCAAATGCTTAGCATGATCCTCTTTACTCTTAGAATAAATTAGAATATCATCTATGAAAACAATTATGAATTTATCCAAATATGGCTTACATATTCGGTTCATCATGTCCATAAATGCAGCTGGGGCATTGGTTAAACCAAATGGCATGACAGTAAATTCATAATGGCCATACCTTGTTCTAAATGCGGTCTTAGGAATGTCCTCTTCCTGTACCTTTAATTGATGATATCCTGATCTTAAATCGATTTTAGAGAAAAATCGGGCTCTTTGCAGTTGATCAAACAGATCATTGATTCTCGGTAATGGGTACCGATTCTTAATCGTGACTTTGTTTAATTCACGGTAGTCAATGCACATACGCATTGATCCATCCTTCTTTTTAACAAAGAGTATCGTGCTCCCCATGGTGACGAACTTGGTTGTATAAATCCTTTCTCCAACAATTCTTCTAATTGTTTCTTTAATTCCTGCATTTCAGCAGGTGCCAAACGGTAGGGTGCTTTGGCAATCGGTGTTGTTCCTGGTATTAAATGGATTCTGAATTCAACTTCTCTGTCTGGAGGTTGTCCTGGCAATTCTTCTGGAAATACATCTGAAAACTGAGATACTACTGGAATATCTTTTAGTTCTTTTCCTTTAGTGTTAATGATTATAGAAATTAAATACACGATAGAACCTTTTCTCATACAACTTGCAGTTTTCATCACAGAAATGAATTTAGTAGACCTAGAAGATTTATCTCCTTTAATTGTGATCATTTTACCTTTTGGTGAATTTACTTGAATTAACTTTTGATCACATAAAATACTGGCTTTATTGGCTATTAACCAATCCATTCCTAAAACAACATCAAATCCTACCAGATTCATGGGATAAAGATTTGCAATAAATTTATGATTTAAAATTTCTATTCTTGCTCCCTGCAAGATTTCAGAAATTCTAACAGTTTCTCCATTGGTTGTCTCTACTAAGCATTCATGTGGTAGTTTAGTTAATGATTGATTTAGTAATTTGCAAAACGATGTATTAATAAAACTTTGGTTTGCACCAGAGTCAAATAATACTTTAGCAAAGACATCATTAACTAAAAACGTACCAGCTATGACATCTGGGATCATCTTGGCTTCTTCTACAGTCAGAACAAATGCTCTAGCATTTTTAGTATTCTTGTTGTCTGTGGCTGGAGCTAATTTCGGACAATTTGGCCTGATATGACATTTTTCTCCACAGTTGAAGCATAATCCATTACTGGATTTCTTCCTGCAATTTTCTTCCTTATGTCCTGGCATCTTGCAATAATTACAGAGAGTGGAGCATTTTCCCGAATGCTTTTTCATGCAGACCTTGCAATATGTTGCAGAGGTAGAACCCATATTCCTACGATTGTAATTTCCAGAACGGAATTCCTGTGTAAGCCTTTGGGTTAAGTTCCTCCTCTGATCTTCTTCTCTGGTACGAACTAACTCATCAGTCAAGGTATTGGCTAGTTCTACAGCTTCTTCTATTGTTTGAGGTCTAGCTGCCTTAACTACGTGTCTTATCTCCCCAATTAATCCCCAAATATAACGAGAAATTAACATTGGTTCTGGCGAAGCAAGGGTTGGCACTATCCTAGCATATTCGAAGAATAACTTTGTGTACCCCTTGCTATCCACACCAGTTATCCTAAGGTTTAGGAATTTGTTTGCTATCTGTTCTTTTTCATTTGGAGGGCATAATTTCCTTTCTACCTTGTCCTTAAATTCTTCCCATTCCATTTTATAGGTTCTATCACTTCCTTTTGTTTGGAGGATAGTGTTCCACCATTCTAGTGCTGCATTCTTAAACAGATTAGAAGCAAACAGTATCTTATCTTCTTCAGCACACTTACTTATTCTTAAGACTGCCTCAGTCTTTTCTATCCAGCGTAAGGTTGCAATGGCCCCTTCATTACCCGAGAATTCCATTGGTTTACAAGACCAAAATTCTTTATAAGAACAACCGTAAGGCACGGTTCTTCTTCTTTTAGGAATGGGCATTTGAAGTACAGGTCCATTGTTCACGCTGTTTTCTGGTTCACTTGGTCGCTTACTGCTATGCTTACTTTTATTATCAGCATCTTTAACAGTTTGAAGAATAAAAGGCATTGCATCTATAATTCCCTGTGCTACTATGTGTTGGATAGCACTATTATCCACTTGATTATTATTGTTATTGATGCTTGGATTCTCATTAACCACGTTAATGTTACTTTGGTTATCATTATTCAGATTTCCTTGATTTCCTTCGTCGGCCATCTGAATTTTTAAACATTTACCCCATATTAATATCACAAATAATAGGTAATATAGTAAATCACATGACACACAATCTAGCCAAAAACGTCGATCATTGCGACTTATACTCTATTTTTATTTACTTATGCTTCAATTACATACTAGTACTGAAATGAAATTACAATACCAACAGAAATGGAATCACACTAATAGTAATATGCATCCATACACACATATTTTATTTTATTATTATTATTATATTTTATTATTATTACTACTACCATTTCCTCCATTCACATTCATGGATATGGATTTATCCAAAAATCCATATTGCGCTCATCGTATTTCCATACGAGACGCTCTCCCACTTGACGCATTCTCTCACTGTTCTCTAAAATTTCCTCCCCAAAAGTCCTAAGTTCTTGGACGTTTTCTGCACTCATTGGGGGTGCAGGTTCTCGGACTGGGTTTGGAATCTGGGGTGCGGGTTCCTGATATGGGGGTGACAGTTCATGAAATTGGTAAGGATCCTCTAATATTTCCCTAATATATTCATCTTGGTAATAGGGATCTAAAGGGTCCATACCTGGGTAGGCTTCTAGGTTCTGTATGGGGGGATATTCATGGATAGGGTAACGTTGCACAAAGTCCCTATTATCGTCCCACCAGGGGTCGTAATGTAACAACTCTCATCAAAAAGTACTATTTATTACTTTAATTTAACCAATAGGAAACCTTAATTGAAAAACCCAAGTGATTCTGCACAAACCCTAAAATTTTCAGAACAATCGGAATCAGGATCAGGGCCCCTAAAACTCAAGGGGGGGGGGGTAAACCCTATTTACGATTATCCTAAAAATCTCGTTGTCAAAAATAGAATTTACCAAACAGTCGAGTCAGCAGAGCTAGTCCCAACCGTGGCTACCCTATAACCTATTTTCAACCCTTACGCACCGTAACAATTTTAGTCTTACGGTCCGTAAGAACACTTACGCACCGTAACAATTTGAGGCTTACGGTCCGTAAGCAAAGTGAAATTTTAACTATAAATAACAGACATTGGCAATCGAATTTTGGTGTTCAAACGACGTAGAACTTCGCTGCATGTACTGAGATACGTTCTGTTTACACAAATTAACACACACGGTTCACTAATCGACGCTGCAATCAGGGTAATAACTCGATCGCTGATACGATTCAATGTCCGATCGATTAAACTATCCAATGGATGTTTAAGTGCTGCCCACATTAGGGTTTATGCTTTGTCATTCGTCGTTAAATCGATGGATGTTTAAGTATCGCACTTTGTCATTCGTTGTGAAGGTTTTAATCTCGTGAGTTATCGTAAATGCTGTATTAAGTTACTAACCAAATTGTGTGCCTGTTATTAAACTAGGGTATCAAGGCTAATCAGTAGAATAAGCTCTGTTAAATCTGCAATGTGAGTCATTCTCTTTTTATCAAATTACTTTTGAAATTATGTTTATTTTCAAAGGTTATAATTACAGGGATTAAGTCTATGTAATCTGAAATTACTGCCAGTATGTGGGGGGATGTGCACATAGCTACTAATTATTTATCACTTGTGGGTGAACGGACCCAGCAAGTGATATGTCCACAGTCACAAGTCCGGTCAAGTGACAACTGGATCAGTTAATTTAAAAGATAGAGACATTGTAATCGCTCTTAATACTGTAAATTATAACAAACAGGTCGTTTTATGTAAATAGAATGATTCACTCAGTATTTCCCGCTGACAAAACCTTTTTCAAACATGTTTCAGGTGATCTGTTGTGATCCAGGAAAAGTGCCGTGAAGCACTATCAGCTTAAGGAAGTGGCTCAGTATAAAATAATGAAACATGTTTTGTAAAATAAAAGATTTCCTGGTGAAATCTCAAGATTGTAAATTACCGGGTTTTTATCCCGAATTGTGAAATAAAATAATCGGGAAATATTTCAGTTTTAAAAAGATCCTGAAGAAACTTCCGCTGTTAATTAAATACCACGGGATTTCTGTCCCGCGGCTCCTGAAACGGGTCAAACCGGGTCGGGGGCCGTGACAGAAATAAGGTGGTATCAGAGCCACTGATCTAAGCCTATTAAGTATTTAGAAATACTTAATTTTACTGATTGCCAATTATGTGATTATGTGTTTTATTAATTGATTATTTGTTAATTACAGTATGGGTAAACAAAAGCTGTCAAACATCTATCTTAAACTAGATAGGTCAACCAACGAGAAGGGAAGTTCATCCCAAACAAAACCTTATGTAATTCCTGAAGAAGGAATATTTGTCCGTAAGGCACATTACGAGGAACCACTTTCTCCTAATAAAAGAAGTTTGATTATTAGGAAAAGTCAGGAGGAAATAAGGAAAAACCGAGAGAAGAAAGTTAAACAAGAAACCCAAGATTTAATCAATAAATCACCTTGGGAGGACAAATTAGATGAAAAATGGGCAAATCTTTATATGCTAGCCACAGTAGCAGAAAATGCAAATCTCTAAATACTCAAAAGTTTTAGCACTTTTATTTCTCAGAAACCTTATTTAGCAAATAAATAAGTTACAGTAAATCGTAGTATAATTTACTTGTCAGTTGTTTTATGTATGCAATAATATTTTTGGGTTATCTATAAAATTTTGTTATTTTAACCTTTGATATGTATTTTGCTTATATGCTAAACAGCATGAATGAGATATCTGAAGGTTTAGAAAATCTTAACCTCTATCCCGTTAAGATAGAAGTTTCCAAAGAATTCACCGGTTACTTCGCTGATAAACCCATGGAATTTCAATCCAAACCACTGGCAAAACCTAAACCCAAGAAAAGAAGCAGATTTGTGGGCTGGAGGCGAGTACGTAGGAAAAAGCCAGCAACAAGAAAGATTACCAAAACTGAAGATCCAAAAGACAAAGGAAAAGGGGTAGAAATCGAGGAAAATATTAATCAAGTAGAGATAGAAGCTGAGAAAAGTTTTAAGCAAACAGAAATAGAGGTCGGAGAAAGTTCTAGACAGAAACAGAAAATGACTCCTTGGGAAGTTTTAGATCATCAATTAGTATTGAGTGACCTCATCGGACCTGCCGATGGAAACCTTGAAGCAGCTAATCCAAACCTTATATTTACTGAGGAAGATCTTTTTAGTTACCCACTAGAAGCTCCAATCCCAATCAATCTGGAACCTGTTATTCCAGATCCTATTGTCCAACCTCAACCATTACCAGTAGAATTAGATGAATGGTGGACAACTGATTGGCAATACCAAAATCTTTTAAACAACCCTGATACCTTTTTCCCACAAGTTGACCCAGAACCTCCACTATACCCAACTATGAGCCCGGAGAATCTGACTGAACTTCGCCTCTGGGGCGAAGAGATAATTGATGCAGGAAATCGGATTAGGGATGTGGGAGAAAGAATCACTTGGAAGTATGACGAAAGGGAACGTCGTTTTTAAGAAATTAGCTGACCAGATAATGAGAGTTTGCAGGAATATATATGAATAAATAATCATAATAACTAATATGTGTAATAACTTAACAATAAAACGTTGTATGATAATTGTGTGTATGAGGCATAATATAATATATAAAAATGAAATTTGTGAAATCAATAAATTTTGATTATACATGTTAATGTGATTATGTGCAAACTGTTTTATTATATTTATATGTATACTAATTATTTACATAAAATTTATTATCAGATGTCAAACATTGGTAATGAACCAGTAAATGAGGTTAATCAGTCTGAGCAACATCCAGGAGATCAATATATGACTCGGCAAGATATTGAAAACATTGTTGCTCAAGGGATAGCCAATGCTATTCCAGCATTCGTTGCTGCTATAAAGAATCCAATCGAACCGCAACAAATTGTCCCTAGTAAACGTATTTCTGAAGATAACTTCAGTAATAGTGTAAACGGAGGCAATATCAATCATAATGTAGAACCACACCAAGCTCCATTACCCAAGAAAATGAAAACTACAACGCCTGGTTGCACTTTCAAAGAATTCCTTGCTTGTAAACCCACTGAATTTGCAAGCAATGAAGGAGCAACTGCATCACTGCGTTGGTTAGAGAAAACCGAAGCAGTCATTGCAATAAGTAAATGTGCTAAAGATGATCAGGTCATGTACGCATCAAATCTCTTCAAGGAAGGAGCACTCGAATGGTGGAACACTGTGTTACAATCAAAAGGAAGAATAATAGCTTATGCTATGACTTGGGAAGAATTTAAGGGTTTTGTAGAAAGAAAATTCTGTCCCGAATATGAAAAGGAACAGATGACGAATAAGTTTCTAAATCATCGGATGACGGGTGTAGATTGTCGCGGTTATACTTCGACATTCTTTGAATATGCTAGAGTGGTACCAACACTGGCTTCGCCAGAACCGGTACTCATTTCTCGCTACATTTGGGGATTGATTAGTGAAATTCGCAATATCGTTAAAGCTGCGAGACCTCGCACTATTGACGATGCTGTGGAATTAGCTAATACCCTAACCGATGAACTAGTACGCACACAAGATGAGAACAGAAGGAAGGACCTGGCACAGAAAATTACCCAAGGATTTCGTATGGGTAATAATAACAGCTTCAAGAAAAGAGGAACAGGGCAATCTTCAACTTTGCCGTTCTGTGAAAATTGCAAAAAGAAACATTTTGGAAAATGTAAAGTATATTGCAATTTTTGCAAAACTGTAGGGCATCGTGAAGAAAATTGCAGGAAGAAATCCATAATTTGTTACAATTGTGGAGAGGCAGGACATTTCAAAATAGAATGTCCTAAATTGGTTAAACCAGCAGACAACAAAGCTAAATCAGCTGAAGGAAATATTAAGAAGAATGGCAGGGCATTTCAGCTGACCACTCAAGAAGCAGAACTCATCCTAGATGTGATCGCGGGTACGTTATTAGTTCACAACAATTACGCCAAAGTATTATTTGACTCTGGTGCAAACCAAAGTTTTATAAATACTTCATTCTGCCAAGCTCTTAATTTACCTTTAACCAATATTAGGCAGATTTTTACAGTTGAAACGGCAGACGGAAATTCAGTTAAAATAGATAAAGTTTTGCACGAAGAAAACATAGAACTTTTAGGACATAAATTCTCTGCAAAACTATTTCCGATGAATTTAGCTGAATTTGATGTTGTATTAGGAATGGATTGGTTAATAGCCAACCATGCTAAAATCCTTTGTGATCAGAATTCCATAGAAATTCAATCACCCACCGGAGAAGTGATTAGGATTACAGGAGATAAACCACGTAAGCCCATGAAGTTCATATCAGTAATGAAAATTGCTAATTATGAACGAAAACAAGGAATAGTATATATGATTTCAGTAATCATTAGTACTAAGGGTAAAGAACTTAAGGAAATTCCTGTAGTCTCAGAATATCCAGATATATTCCCAGAAGATTTACCAGGATTACCTCCGGATAGGGAAGTAGAATTTAGGATTCATCTAATTCCAGGAACTACACCGATAGCCAAGGCACCTTATCGGTTAGCACCCACAGAAATGTTAGAACTGAAAAAGCAATTAGATGAATTACTAAGTAAAGGATTCATACAACCTAGTTCATCCCCGTGGGGAGCACCTGTGTTGTTTGTTAAGAAAAAGGATGGTTCAATGAGAATGTGTATCGATTATAGAGAACTGAATAAGGTTACAATTAAGAATCGATATCCATTACCTAGGATTGATGATCTGTTTGATCAACTGCAGGGGGCTAGATATTTTTCTAAGAAAGATTTACGCTCCGGATATCATCAATTGAAGGTACAAGAAGAAGACATACCTAAAACTGCTTTCAGAACTAGGTATGGTCATTATGAGTTTACAGTCATGCCCTTTGGGTTAACGAATGCACCTGCTGCATTCATGGACATGATGAATAGGATCTGTAAACCATATTTGGATAAATTTGTAATTGTCTTCATAGACGATATACTTATTTATTCCAAAAGTCAGACAGAGCATTGTGAACACCTTCATGCACTCTTAACTTTGTTAAGAAAAGAAAAGCTTTATGCCAAATTTTCCAAGTGTGAATTTTGGTTGCAAGAAGTGCAATTTTTAGGACACATGGTGAATCACGAAGGTATTCACGTAGATCCTGCTAAGATAGAGGCAATTACCAAATGGAAGGTTCCACAAACAGCAATGGAAATAAGAAGTTTTATAGGTTTAGCTGGGTATTATAGACGGTTTATTAAGGATTTTTCCAAGATAGCCGTACCATTAACTAAGTTAACCTGTAAAGCCATTAAGTTTGATTGGGGACCTAAACAAGAAGAAGCCTTTAGAATATTGAAGCAGAAATTAACAAATGCACCAATTTTAGCTTTACCAGAAGGAACTGAAGATTTTGAGGTATATTGTGATGCTTCAAAACTAGGATATGGATGTGTGCTTATGCAACGCAAAAAGGTGATTGCATATGCTTCAAGGCAATTGAAAAAGCACGAAGAAAATTATACGACTCATGATTTAGAATTAGGAGCTGTAATTTTTCCCTTAAGATTTGGAGACATTATCTTTACGGAAGTAAATTTACTGTCTACACAGACCACAAAAGTTTAAGATATATATTTGGGCAAAAATAGTTAAACATGAGGCAAAGGAGATGGATGGAAATCCTAAGTGACTACGACTGTGATATTCAGTATCATGAAGGAAAGACAAATGTAGTTGCAGATGCCTTAAGTCGTAAGTATTATGAGAAACAACGACGGGTTCGTGCTCTCAGATTAAATCTACAAATAGATTTAATGGAACAATTGAAGAATGTTCAAACTACAGCAATCAAGGATGATGCTGAAGGAATGAAAGGACAAATCAAGGAATTAGAACAAGGAGTAGATGGAATTTGGAGATTTCACAAAAGTAGAATTTAGGTACCTAAGCAGGGAGACTTAAGACCTAAGATTTTAGAAGAAGCTCATAAATCTAGGTATACTATGCACCCAGGAAACAATAAGATGTACCAAGATTTAAGAAAGAACTTTTGGTGGATAGGAATGAAAAAGGATATAGCACAATATGTTTCTAAATGTCTCACTTGTTCACAAGTTAAGGCAGAACATCAGAAACCTTCAGGGTTACTACAACAATTAGAAATGCCAGTATGGAAATGGGAACTTATAATAATGGATTTTGTTACTAAGTTACCCAAAACCAGAAAAGGTAATGATGCGATTTGGGTAATTGTGGATCGATTAACCAAATTAGCTCACTTTTTACCTATGAAAGAAACCTTTAGCATGGAAAGACTAGCTAAATTGTATGTAGATGAAGTCGTATCTTTACATGGAGTTCCACTCTCCATTGTTTCGGATAGGGATAGTCGTTTTACTTCTCATTTCTGGAAAAGTTTTCAGCAAGCTATGGGAACTCGACTAAATCTGAGCACTGCATATCATCCCCAAACAGACGGACAAAGTGAAAGGACGATCCAAACTCTAGAAGACATGCTCCGAGCATGTGTAATAGATTTTGGTGGAAACTGGGATGATCATTTACCATTAATTGAATTCTCCTATAACAATAGCTATCATTCAAGCATCGAAACTGCCCCATTTGAAGCACTGTATGGAAGAAAGTGCAGAACTCCAGTCTGTTGGGCAGAAATAGGAGAAAGTCAGTTATCAGGACCGGAGATTGTGCAAGAGACAACTGATAAGATCACACAAATTAAGGAAAGATTGAAGACGACTAGAGATCGCCAGAAGAGTTATGCAGACAATAGATGCAAGCCACTTGAATTCCAAGTTGGAGACAAAGTACTATTGAAAGTTTCTCCTTGGAAAGGAGTAGTTAGATTCGGTAAGAAAGGAAAGTTAAGTCCAAGGTACATAGGACCATTTTCAGTGATCCAACGTATAGGACCAGTCGCTTATCGTTTACGACTACCAAAAGAATTAGCAGGAGTACATGATGTATTTCATGTATCCAATCTCAAGAAATGCTTATCAGATGAATCACTGGTAGTACCTCTTCGAGATATAGAAGTAAACGAAAAGCTGAAATTTGTTGAGAAACCTCTTCAAATTGAGGATCGAAAGATCAAATTTCTCAAACACAAACGACTAGTTTTAGTCAAATTCATATGGGATTCAAAGAGAGGAGCTGAATACACTTGGGAGCTGGAATCAGAGATGAAGCGAAAGTATCCTCATTTATTCCGGTAAATCTCGAGGACGAGATTTTTCTTAAGGTGGGGAGAATGTAACAACTCTCATCAAAAAGTACTATTTATTACTTTAATTTAACCAATAGGAAACCTTAATTGAAAAACCTAAGTGATTCTGCACAAACCCTAAAATTTTCAGAACAATCGGAATCAGGATCAGGGCCCCTAAAACTCAAGGGGGGGGGGGGTAAACCCTATTTACGATTATCCTAAAAATCTCGTTGTCAAAAATAGAATTTACAAAACAGTCGAGTCAGCAGAGCTAGTCCCAACCGTGGCTACCCTATAACCTATTTTCAACCCTTACGCACCGTAACAATTTTAGTCTTACGGTCCGTAAGAACACTTACGCACCGTAACAATTTGAGGCTTACGGTCCGTAAGCAAAGTGAAATTTTAACTATAAATAGCAGACATTGGCAATCGAATTTTGGTGTTCAAACGACGTAAAACTTCGCTGCATGTACTGAGATACGTTCTGTTTACACAAATTAACACACACGGTTCACTAATCGACGCCGCAATCAGGGTAATAACTCGATCGCTGATACGATTCAATGTCCGATCGATTAAACTATCCAATGGATGTTTAAGTGCTGCCCACATTAGGGTTTATGCTTTGTCATTCGTCGTTAAATCGATGGATGTTTAAGTATCGCACTTTGTCATTCGTTGTGAAGGTTTTAATCTCGTGAGTTATCGTAAATGCTGTATTAAGTTACTAACCAAATTGTGTGCCTGTTATTAAACTAGGGTATCAAGGCTAATCAGTAGAATAAGCTCTGTTAAATCTGCAATGTGAGTCATTCTCTTTTTATCAAATTACTTTTGAAATTATGTTTATTTTCAAAGGTTATAATTACAGGGATTAAGTCTATGTAATCTGAAATTACTGCCAGTGTGTGGGGGGATGTGCACATAGCTACTAATTATTTATCACTTATGGGTGAACGGACCCAGCAAGTGATATGTCCACAGTCACAAGTCCGGTCAAGTGACAACTGGATCAGTTAATTTAAAAGATAGAGACATTGTAATTGCTCTTAATACTGTAAATTATAACAAACAGGTCGTTTTATGTAAATAGAATGATTCACTCAGTATTTCCCGCTGACAAAACCTTTTTCAAACATGTTTCAGGTGATCTGTTGTGATCCTGGAAAAGTGCCGTGAAGCACTATCAGCTTAAGGAAGTGGCTCAGTATAAAATAATGAAACATGTTTTGTAAAATAAAAGATTTCCAGGTGAAATCTCAAGATTGTAAATTACCGGGTTTTTATCCCGAATTGTGAAATAAAATAATCGGGAAATATTTCAGTTTTAAAAAGATCCTGAAGAAACTTCCGCTGTTAATTAAATACCACGGGATTTCTGTCCCGCGGCTCCTGAAACGGGTCAAACCGGGTCGGGGGCCGTGACACGTAATTTGGGTCTAGAGGGTTTGGCGCAGGTACCCTAGGGATTTCTTCTGGGTTAAAGTCATGCATCTCCACTTGGTTTTCCTGGTTTTCTATCTCCATGGGTTGATCTGAGTTTTGTGGTTGTGGGGCTACTAGTTGTTCCAGACTCGGGTCAGCAGCAGTTGTGGCTAGGATATGAAAATTAGCTAGGCTTCTATTAAGCATATCTTGTGTATGGGCATCGGTTCTACGCTTAGCAGCTGCTAGAACTCTTTGCTGTTGCAACTTTCGCATTCTCTTCCTACGAGCAAAAGCTTCCTTACTGAACCATCCTCGTTTCTTATTAGGGAATGGCTCTTCTGACTGAGCTCTAAAAGCAAGCACTCCTTCTTCCTGATCAGCAGAATACCCAGAAAGGGCAGGCTGTGACGAAGTACCTTCACTCTTAGGTGATTCAGACAACAGACGATTCATGTCTGATGGTCCTTGATCACTCATACTGTAAACTAACAGATAGTCAAATAATACATAACAAATAAATACAGTTATGCATATACTTTCATAATTTATTTCCTAACAAAATTTAAAATTTAAGTGTCAGCAGAACACTTCTTTGGCTCATACCAGTGGCTAGGCTCTGATACCACCTTCTGTCGCAACCCCCGATCCCTGATCCCCGGGAACGGGCGGACGCGATCACAGAGTTTCGGTGGTATCAGGGTTATTTAGTCTTGCAGCGGAATTTACATCAGGACCGTAGTTAGGAAATGTTTATCAAAGTAAAACCACCTCATTTAATATGAATAATCACATGGGTAAAACCCAAGTTTCTTATTACAATACATTTATAGGGACACACCCTATTTTATTGAATTTAAAACATCGTTTATTTGGTAACTTTTATAGCCACATTTTTCCCAAGCCTTCAGTGCTCTTCAGCTGGCTTTTTACTAATTGGCTTTCACATTGGGTTACCTGAAACATGTTTTAAAAATATTTGTCAGCGGGAAATACTGGTGAGTGAATCCCAGTTTAATCAAGTTTAAAGTCACAGTGAACATTATTGAGAGCGATCACATTGTTTATGTCTACACAATCACTCCATTTGGTACTATCAATCCTGACTTGTGGGTCATATTACCCATTGGCTAACTCATTGTCCAATGGTAACGTATTGTCATCCCGACTTACTACTCGCAAGTAGTACAAATTTTGTATACAAAACCCCAACATACCGGCAGTAATTGAATAACCACAAAGACTCAATGACTGCTAAATTTCATAGTAAAACATTTAAGGTTTGGTAAAACATTACCAAAAAGTTTAACAAAAAGAGGATAACTCACATTGCTGTCTTAGGCTTTTCGTAAGGGTTTCCTGGATATAATCTATAATTTATACAAATGTACATTGATTAGTACCATAACCCTTTGAAATTATTAATGATACCCTCCCCGAGACGGTATTCCAACAACTACGTCGGGCAGAACCACGACAGTTGTTACGGAACCCTAAATCAATCGGGCAGCGTAACTATTATGAAACTAGGGTTATAATACTTACAACGGAGCAGAACCTCGCTAATTAGGGGGTATAATACTTGCAAAATATGCCTAATATCAGAAAATTCGAGATTGAGAATTGAGAATGAGCGACAGAAATTGAAACCCGAGGCCTCCTTTATATAGTTGCTGATATTGACTCTCAGGTGGCCCGCGTAAGGTAAGGCTAAGCCTTACGCGGCCCGCGTCAACATATGGTCAAACTATACCTTAGCTGATTCGATGTGTAGGTCCGCCACGATGTCGACACATGTCAGCACCGGATGTCTCCGCGTTTCATGATCTCTAGCGGCCCGCGTAAGTGTAAGCTTAAGCTTACGCGGCCCGCCTTGACTAAAGGATTCAACGATATCAGGTTTAGACCCTGATACGGCCCGCGTGAGATGTTGGGGTGGGTCTACGCGGCCCGCCTCAACTAAACATTTCATGTTTTTAATTTATTTTATAACTATAACATAATTTGGGCTCGGTTTTCACATACGGGGTGTAATTAAAGATATAATGAGACATTCTATAATATACTGGAGTGTCGGAATTATTATAAAGGTGTTGGTTTTACCGAGGGTTGTTACATTCTCCCCACCTTGTTTTAGAGCTCGTCCTCGAGATCTACTGAAACAAGTGCGGATATTTTCTTTTCATTTGTGATTCAAGCTCCCATGTGTATTCAGGTCCTCTTTTGGAGTCCCACTTCACTTTGACTAGAACTAGTCTCTTATGCTTGAGATTCTTGACTTTCCTGTCTTCAATTTGTAGAGGTCTTTCTACAAACTTGAGTTGTTCATTTACCTCTATATCCTTAAGAGGTACTATTAATGATTCATCAGCTAAACACTTTTTAAGATTAGATACATGAAATACATCATGTATTCCTGCCATTTCCTCTGGCAGTTGTAGCTGATAGGCTACTGGTCCTATTCTTTTAATAATCTTAAAAGGTCCAACATACCTGGGACTTAGCTTTCCCCGTTTGATGAATCTTACCACTCCTTTCCAAGGAGAGACTTTCAATAATACTTTATCTCCTACTTGAAATTCCAATGGTTTTCGCCTGTTATTGGCATAACTTATCTGTCTATCACGTGCTGCTTTCAGTCGTTCCTTGACTTGAATAATCTTGTCAGTCGTCTCTTGCACTATCTCAGGTCTAGATAATTGGTTTTCCCCAATTTCTGCCCAACAGACTGGGGTTCGACACTTTCTTCCATAAAGTGGTTTGAATGGTGCAGCATTTATACTTGTGTGATAACTATTATTATAAGAAAATTCTATTAAAGGTAAGTGATCGTCCCAATTACCTCCGAAATCGATTACACAAGCTCTAAGCATGTCCTCCATTGTTTGAATTGTCCTTTCACTTTGTCCATCCGTTTGAGGATGATAAGCTGTGCTTAGTTTTAACTTAGTTCCCATTGCCTTTTGGAAACTTGACCAAAAATGAGAGGTAAATCGACTATCTCTATCAGAAACAATTGATAAAGGAATACCATGTAAAGAAACAATTTCATTTACATATAGTTTAGATAATTGTTCCATACTAATTGTTTCCTTCATTGGTAGAAAATGAGCTGACTTGGTTAGCCTATCTACAATCACCCAGATTGTATCATTTCCTTTCCTTGTTTTGGGTAATTTAGTAACAAAATCCATTGTTATAAATTCCCATTTCCAAACTGGCATTTCTAATTGCTGTAACAAACCTGAGGGTTTCTGATGTTCAGCTTTGACTTGTAAACATGTTAAACATTTAGAAACATAGGCTGCTATATCCTTTTTCATTCCTATCCACCAGAAATTTTTCCTTAAATCCTGGTACATTTTATCACTTCCTGGATGCATTGTATACTTAGACTTATGGGCTTCTTCTAATATACAATGACGTAGATTTCCTAATTTAGGTATCCACATTCTCTTTTTATGGAATCTCCAAATTCCATCTGTCCCTCGTTCCAATTCTTTTAGCATACCTTTTAATTTTTCAGAATCATCCTTGATTACTGATTCTTGTGCTTCTCTTATCTGATTATTTAAATCTACTTGCAGATTTAATTTAAGAGAACGTACCCTTTTTGGCTTTTCATGATACTTTCGGCTTAAAGCATCTGCCACTATATTGGCTTTTCCTTCATGATACTGGATATCACAATCATAATCACTAAGAAATTCCATCCAACGTCTTTGTCTCATATTTAACTCTTTCTGCCTCAAAACATACCTTAAACTTTTGTGATCAGTAAATATGGTAAACTTACTACCATAAAGGTAATGTCTCCAAATCTTAAGAGCAAAAATTATAGCTCCTAATTCTAAATCATGGGTTGAATAATTCTCTTCATGATTCTTAAGTTGTCTAGATGCGTAAGCTATAACCTTTTGTCGTTGCATCAACACACATCCATAACCTAATTTAGAAGCATCACAATAGACTACGAAGTCTTCAGTTCCTTCTGGTAACGCTAGTATGGGTGTATGGGTTAATCTTTGCTTAAGGATTCTAAATGCTTCTTCTTGTTTAAATCCCCATTCAAACTTAACAGATTTACAAGTTAACTTAGTTAAGGGAATGGCTATTCTAGAGAAATCTTTAATAAATCTTCTATAATAACCTGTCAATCCTAAGAAACTTCTAACTTCAGTTGGTGACTCAGGGGTTTTCCATTTAGTAATTGCCTCAATCTTGATTGGATCCACATGAATTCCTTCATGATTGACTAGATGTCCAAGGAATTGTACCTGTTCTAACCAAAATTCGCACTTTGAAAACTTAGCATAAAGCTTTTCCTTTCTTAAGAAACTTAAAAGTGCGTGCAAATGCTTAGCATGATCCTCTTTACTCTTAGAATAAATTAGAATATCATCTATGAAAACAATTATGAATTTATCCAAATATGGCTTACATATTCGGTTCATCATGTCCATAAATGCAGCTGGGGCATTGGTTAAACCAAATGGCATGACAGTAAATTCATAATGGCCATACCTTGTTCTAAATGCGGTCTTAGGAATGTCCTCTTCCTATACCTTTAATTGATGATATCCTGATCTTAAATCGATTTTAGAGAAAAATCGGGCTCTTTGCAGTTGATCAAACAGATCATTGATTCTCGGTAATGGGTACCGATTCTTAATCGTGATTTTGTTTAATTCATGGTAGTCAATGCACATACGCATTGATCCGTCCTTCTTTTTAACAAAGAGTATCGTGCTCCCCATGGTGACGAACTTGGTTGTATAAATCCTTTCTCCAACAATTCTTCTAATTGTTTCTTTAATTCCTGCATTTCAGCAGGTGCCAAACGGTAGGGTGCTTTGGCAATCGGTGTTGTTCCTGGTATTAAATGGATTCTGAATTCAACTTCTCTGTCTGGAGGTTGTCCTGGCAATTCTTCTGGAAATACATCTGAAAACTGAGATACTACTGGAATATCTTTTAGT
Organism: Helianthus tuberosus; assembly: GCA_030545235.1. Classification (NCBI taxonomy): domain Eukaryota; kingdom Viridiplantae; phylum Streptophyta; class Magnoliopsida; order Asterales; family Asteraceae; genus Helianthus; species Helianthus tuberosus. Next base: position 19,942 of record JARYGA010037635.1, read on the forward strand.
TCTTTTCCTTTAGTGTTAATGATTATAGAAATTAAATACACGATAGAACCTTTTTCTCATACAACTTGCAGTTTTCATCACAGAAATGAATTTAGTAGACCTAGAAGATTTATCTCCTTTAATTGTGATCATTTTACCTTTTGGTGAATTTACTTGAATTAACTTTTGATCACATAAAATACTGGCTTTATTGGCTATTAACCAATCCATTCCTAAAACAACATCAAATCCTACCAGATTCATGGGATAAAGATTTGCAATAAATTTCTGATTTAAAATTTCTATTCTTGCTCCCTGCAAGATTTCAGAAATTCTAACAGTTTCTCCATTGGCTGTCTCTACTAAGCATTCATGTGATAGTTTAGTTAATGATTGATTTAGTAATTTGCAAAACGATGTATTAATAAAACTTTGGTTTGCACCAGAGTCAAATAATACTTTAGCAAAGACATCATTAACTAAAAACGTACCAGCTATGACATCTGGGATCATCTTGGCTTCTTCTGCAGTCAGAACAAATGCTCTAGCATTTTTAGTATTCTTGTTGTCTGTGGCTGGAGCTAATTTCGGACAATTTGGCCTGATATGACATTTTTCTCCACAGTTGAAGCATAATCCATTACTGGATTTCTTCCTGCAATTTTCTTCCTTGTGTCCTGGCATCTTGCAATAATTACAGAGAGTGGAGCATTTTCCCGAATGCTTTTTCTTGCAGACCTTGCAGTATGTTGCAGAGGTAGAACCCATATTCCTACGATTGTAATTTCCAGAACGGAATTCCTGTGTAAGCCTTTGGGTTAAGTTCCTCCTCTGATCTTCTTCTCTGGTACGAACTAACTCATCAGTCAAGGTATTGGCTAGTTCTACAGCTTCTTCTATTGTTTGAGGTCTAGCTTCCTTAACTACGTGTCTTATCTCCCCAATTAATCCCCAAATATAATGAGAAATTAACACTGGTTCTGGCGAAGCAAGGGTTGGCACTATCCTAGTATATTCGAAGAATAACTTTGTGTACCCCTTGCTATCCACACCAGTCATCCTAAGGTTTAGGAATTTGTTTGCTATTTGTTCTTTTTCATTTGGAGGGCAGAATTTCCTTTCTACCTTGTCCTTAAATTCTTCTCATTCCATATTATAGGTTCTATCACTTCCTTTTGTTTGGAGGATAGTGTTCCACCATTCTAGTGCTGCATTCTTAAACAGATTAGAAGCAAACAGTATCTTATCTTCTTCAGCACACTTACTTATTCTTAAGACTGCCTCAGTCTTTTCTATCCAGCGTAAGGTTGCAATGGCCCCTTCATTGCCCGAGAATTCCATTGGTTTACAAGACCAAAATTCTTTATAAGAACAACCGTAAGGCACGGTTCTTCTTCTTTTGAGAATTCCATTGGCTTTCTTTTATAGTTACTGCAAAATGGAGCGGTGGAGGTCTGCCCGGTTCCTTACTTCCTGAAGTTATTACCCCCACGGAAACCTTGGGTAATCTTTTGAGCTAACTCCTTTTTTCGGGTCTCTTCTCTCGTACGCACTAGTCCGCCAGTAAGGTGTTGGCCAATTCGACCGCATCGTCGATTGTACGGGGTCTCGCAGCCTTGACTATGTCGCGAATCTCGCTAATTAGTCCCCAAATGTAGCGAGAAATAAGCACCGGTTCTGGCGAGGCTAGAGTTGGCACAATTCTAGCATACTCGAAAAATTTCGAAGTATACCCTCGACAATCAACGTCCGCCATCCGGTGGTTTAGGAACTTGTTTGTCATTTGTTCCTTCTCGTGTGAGGGACAAAACTTTCTTTCCACTAATTCCTTAAATTCCTCCCAGCTCATGGCATAAGCCACGTCACTTCCTTTGGCTTGCAACACTGTGTTCCACCATTCCAACGCCTCTTCCTTGAAAAGGTGGGATGCATACATTACCCTATCCTCCTCTGCGCACTTACTGATATTAATTACCGCTTTGGTCTTTTCCAACCAACGCAGTGCGGCAGTCGCCCCTTCATTGCATGCAAATTCGACTGGCTTACAGGCAAGAAATTCTTTGTAAGTGCAACCAGTCGTTGCCACTTTCATTTTCTTAAGTAATGGAGCTTGAATCACATTATTATTATCGCCGCCTCCATTCACACTGTTACTGAAATTATCATCGTGGGTGCGTTTGCTGTGGTTAGCTTGAGAAGGTTCAACGGGATTTCTAACAGCAGCGACGATTGCTGGAATAGCATTGGCTATTCCCTGAGCAACGATATTTTCAATATCTTGCCTATTGAGAAATTGTTCTTCATTATTCGGTTCAGGTTGGTTAACTTCATTTGCTGGTTGGTGTACAACGTTTTCCATCTGAATAATTAACAATATATATAAATTATTGTCACAAAAATGGATAACAACGAAACACAATAAGGCAATCACACACACAATTAAGTCAGCACATGTAACCAAAATCGTCGACCTTGCAACATTTATATTTTTATATAAACTATTATGTGTCCTTACAAGCCAGATATTTACAGATGTTTTATTTTTAGTATTATTATACAATATTATAATTTTTATTATATATATATATATATATATATATATTTCCACATATTATTATTACACAAAACGTCTAATTTCAGTTAATCTGATCTTCAAAAACGACGCTCCCGTTCGTCGTATTTCCAATAGATCTTTGGTGCTGTTTGGTGCTTGAGAGATGCAATCGACAGCCAGATAACACGTTTTCAGTATTTTTTTCAGTAAAAATCCGGGTTAAATATAAAGTATAAATACGTTTTCATTTGACGGCGACGTAATTTTTTTCTGTAAAGAGCCGGGTCAAATATAAAGTATAAATACGAGTTAATTTAACTTTCGACGCCGCCGCAACGCGCGGCGGGTCAAAATCCTAGTTGATAACATTTTTCATACTAGAAAAAATAGAATACGAATAAGCGGATAAAATATGTTAACTCACAAAATTAAACCTTGCGTAGTGGACTGTGACCCAGACGCCATCCGGGCCATAGTGCCACTTTGCAGTGGGGAACATCGTCCACTCGGCGCTATGGCTCGATGAATTTGCTCTACGTGATGGCATAATGGCTAACTGGTGCGTGGTTTGATAAATTATACCGCTGGGAACAGTCAAAAAATAAAAAAATTCTTATTCATTAATTATATATATACACAGACATACACATATAACATTTTACACACATTCTACACCCAATCAATTCAACCAAAAAAACTCTCTACCAAAACCTTAGAAACTCTTTACCAAAATAGATTCTCCTCCGTCTGACAATTCACTCATCGATCTATACCACAAATTTTTTGCTCATAACGAAGACACAAAGGAGGAAGAAGTGGTTACCAGTGCGTATGCTCTCGTGATTAACGTCATGAAACATGTTAATCATTCTCCCCCACGCCCTATTTTGAGGAGGAAGAAGCGGTTACGAGTGCGTATGCTCTCGTGATTAATGTCATGCAACATGTTAATCATTCTCCCCCATGTCCTTCTTGAGGAGGGAATATGTTATGCGAGACCGTGAAGCTTCAAATGTTTGCCTAATGAAGATTATTTCGATCCTACACCGACTTAGACCCCACATTTTAGGCGCCGATTTCGGATGAGCAAAATGTTATTTTTGCACATTAAAGAAGATTTGGAGCATAAGTATGAATATTTTAAGCAAAAAATGGACGCAAGAGGATATCTAGGATTCACCTCCATTCAGAAGTGTACTTCTGCATTACATGTGCTCACCTATGGAAACACGTATGACATCAACGACGAGTATTTGAAAATAGCGGAGCAAACAACACGTGATACCTTGTTACATTTATGCTACAGTATACATATATGTTTTAAATTAACTTATTTTAAGTACTTTAGTTTTAAACATTTACATACGCTTATATATATATTTTTTATTTTTTATAGGCATATGCCAATTATACGGAAATAGTTACTTGAGAAACCCGACTTGGAACGACCTACAACAGATTTACGAAGTGCATTAAGAAAAATAGGATTGCCCGACATGATTGGTAGTTTAGACTCTCGTCAATGGCGGGGGTATAATTATACAACCGCAGGGCGAGGTCAACTTACACGTGGTGACCAAAAAGGACCAACGTTGGTTTTACAAGCAGTTGCCTCATACGACCTTTGGGTTTGGTTGGCCTTCTTTGGTGTTGTCGAGTTGTTAAATGACATAAATACTTTCGAGCAATCGCCATTGCTAGAGGGTTACATATTGGGTACGCTACCAAAAGCCGAGTTTTATGCTAATGGAAACGAGTACCCACGTGGACTCTATATGGCTGTTGGTATATACCCGGAAAATTCAAATATTGTGAAAATATTTAGAGACCCGCTCGATATAAAAAGACAATATTTTAAGAAACTGCAAGAGTGTTTGAGAAAGGGCAACGAAAGGTGTTTGGGGTTCTTCAACAACGATGACATTTTGTGAGAAATCCTTGTCGTATAAGGGATAAAGAAAAAAAATTATAATGGTTATGTATACTTGTATCATATTGTATAATATGATTTTAAAAGAAGAAGGAAAAACAATATGTCAAAACTATCTTCCGGATGATGTTGAAGAAGGAACGCAAGCAACAATGGAGGAAATAATCTTAAACGGTCAACTTTGCGTTTCCAAGAAGCACATAACCCGTTAAAGCCGATTTAGTTGAGCATGCTTGGGCGATTCTCCCAATTCGACACGTTGGCACGGAGAAGAAGATTTCAAAGATGAAGGCGACATAGAAGAAGATTTCGAAGATGGAGGCTATCAAGACAGAGGGTTGGATGACGGAGGTTATGAAGGCGGAGGTTACAACGGCGATGAAGACGAGTAGTATTTAATATATCTTATTTAATGAAATGTTATTTCTTTTTATATTTATTAAATTTAGAAAATAAAAAATAATAATTAGGTAATGATTGCTAGTGGGTTTATGTGGTAGGGGGATCAAATGAGAAGAAAAATATTGAAAGAAGAAAAAGAAGAAATGACATATTGGTAAAATACTGTTTCATTTATAACTTATCTCATTAATTTTTCTTTCTTTAACTAATTAGTCAACTATTCATCAATTATTCTACACATAATCTACAAAACCTACACATATCAAAATTTTCCGACATATACCCTACACATTATAGAATTTTATCCTACACAGTCGAAATTTATCCTACATACCTTGAAATATATCCTACACAACTCGTAATTTATCCTACACAACCAGTAATTTATTCTACACTTTAAATTAAGTTGTTTTTTCAATTTGAAAAAAAATATATATATTTTGAAAAGAAGTTACAAATTTAATTTAGTTAGTTATTAAAGTGGAATAATACAAATTAATAATCTATGTAAGTTTACCAATATACATTTGTATTAAAATTAAATGCAAATATTAAATGAAGTAAAATGAAACCTTTTTATTGGTTGAAATTTTTTCTTTTTTCTTCTAACAAAAAAATTATTCTCATTTGAACTCTCCACTTATATTCTTATATGGTATTACCACTACATAGTACATACAAATGTTATGAAACATTATACAACACCAGCATTGCACTTTTTGTGACAATTATCACATAACTTCACCTTTCACTATGTTATGAATATAAAACGTCACAACTCAATACTTATTTATTAGGTAAAGATAGATTACGTAAACGAAATAGAAAAAAAAATTGTATAGTGAACTATCTAATTTTGATTTTAGAAAAGTTGAAAAGTAATGTCATCATTTCAATTTAGAATGAATAATAAGTTAAATGTAATGATTATAACTTATATAACCGAGTTGAAATGATAACAATTAACGGTTTACAAATTATATATAACTACAAAAAGCAACTTGGGGTATGTCTTTTTGTTTAAAAGTTACGTCTATTAGAAAAGAGTAAATTACGTTTTTGGCCCCTGTGGTTATATCAGTTTTACTATATTGGCCCAAAATAAGAATTTTTAACAGATCAGCCCCCATGGTCCCATTATCTAACCGTTTTGGCCCCTAAGTCTAACCAAACCCTAACCCTGGTTAATTTCTTGGTCACATGGGTTGCACATGATGGGTAAAATTGTAATTTCCCCTCCCCCTTTTATGACTTTATAAATAAAACCCAAAATCATCATTTTCTTGAACAAATCAGATCATCATCTGCATCTCTCTTGAACAAAAACCCAGATCTGATTTCTTGAACAAATCATATCATCATCATCTGCGTGTCTTGAACAAATCATCATCTGCATCTCTTGAACAAAAACCCAGATCTGATTTCTTTAACAAATCAGATCATCATCATCTGCGTGTCTTGAACAAATAGTACGGTTGATTGATGGTATGGTGATGATGGTGGTGAAGAACGGTGACCGGAGAAGACGATTGATGTGGGTTACCAGTGATGATGAGAGGGTGGTTCACGGTTGTAGGTGGTGGTTGTGGTGGACATCGGAGGTTGGTTCGACGGGGAAGACGATGGAGAAGAACGGCCGGTGGATATCAACTCCGTTCAAACATCCGGCGACGATTGACACAGCGACGATCGATTCCGTTCAAACATCCGGCGACGATTGAATCACCCAGGTTAGTCGGATTTGGGGGTTTCATTCGAACACACAAAACACTGAATTTGGGTTTTGTTTTTGATTTGTTCTTTGACAATTTTGTGTTAAGAATTTAGGGGGGGGGGGGTGTTTGGATGTTGTTTATGTGGGGATGATGATGATGACGATGATCTGGGTTAGATGATGATTGTTCTTGAAGATTAGGGTTTGAAGATGATGATGTGCAGATGATGGGTTCTTGTTCTTGAATTTAGGTTTTGTTTTTTTTTTATTTGTTCATGTTCATGAAGATCTGAAACTGATGAAGATGAAGAGTGTTCTTGAAATCTGGGTAAGTTCATGTAGATGAAGAGTGTTCTTGAAATCTGATGAAGATCTGAAACTGATGTGCAGAAACTTTTGGTAAATAGAAATTAGATTTAAATGGGAAGAGAAATTACAAAAATACCCTTGCATGTGACAAATAATTAACCAGGGTAATGGATGGAGTTGGTTTCAGGGGCCAAAACGGTTAGATAATGGGACCATGGGGGCTGATCTGTTAAAAATTCTTATTTTGGGCCAATATAGTAAAACTGATATAACCACAGGGGCCAAAAACGTAATTTACTCATTAGAAAATTTATTTAAGGAAAACATATTACTTTTGTTTAAAAGTCGTGTCCATTAGAAAATTAAGTTGCGTCTATTGTCCTTCAAAAATGAGAAGTGTCACCCTTACATCTTCTGATTAAAAAAAGAAGTGACGTTTCAATTCAATTAAAGTTAAGGAGAAGAAAAAAAATGATAAACTGCCACATCCCTTTCTCACTATTTCTGTATTTCAAATTCTATTCATAACCATCCAACATACACATCGTTCATCCTCAAGATATTGGGTTCCATGTGTATCATCTATTCTCCTTCTTGAATATACAGAGTGATATTGATATTGGGTTTTTCATGTCTGTCGTCTTTATCATGCAATCGAAACCAAAATTTTATTCCAATATTCGTTTATTATTATAGATGCTTGAAAAAATGAATTAGAATTAGGGTACTAAAGCCTGGGTTAAGCAAACATATATCATGAATGGTAGATTCCACAAAATTTCATCTCAAGATCTATCTATCGTTGGTAAAAGATTGATATGATTCAGGGATACAATTTGTTTAAATGTTTCTTTACGTTGAAAAATTATGAATTTGATTTATGGATACCATTTGTTTATCTAACAATTTGGTAAATTGGGAATTGCAAATATGGTAAACAGAACAAACAAAGTTGTGATTAAAGCCAGATTTAGAGAAAAGTAGACAAGAGGAGTTCGTTCGTTCATCAGAATCTCTTTCTTTCTCATAAAATAATTTTATCTTCTTCCTTAACTTGAATTCATTCAGAAAGTTCATAATTGTTATCATTATAAATACTACAACAATGAATTCAATTTTTAAAATTCTCAGGTTTTACATTTTGTGTTGTGTTCCGGCGAAACTGACATGGCAAGCGACTTTGAACCCGCCTCCATCCATGTCTTCTTTGTCCGGTACTTATTGCACGCAATACGGACTTATATAATTGTAAATGCAAGATATTATGATCGCGTCGATCTGTTAGTTGAGAGTAGAACCACCCGAACATTTGAAATGAAGGCATTAAAACCGTGTTAGATGATATCGGGCATTTTTATATACAACTTTTCGGTTGATAAGCAACTTGCAAACCGAAAAACCAAACCATCTCAACAATTCACGCCCTGTATACATTGGGAAATCAAAAACGTTGTGGAAACACTTCCGGCGACGGTGTCTCAGGCTATTCCTAACCACTGCCCTTAAAGGCTTAATAATTTATTACCGTTATTTTTATATATATTAAGGGTCAAACATTTTTTTTACTAAAATAGATTTATTATAATGGATGTAATTCACCATCCTCTTCATGATGGTGCTGGTTTTCACATCTCAAAATGATCCCGGCATATGGGGGCTGTTGTTTCTATCTAACAAGACTTACCCTAGCTCATCATGTGGCCTTTTGCTCCACTCTTATGCTTTAGATGATTGTAAGTTTATCTAAATTATTTTCTTCATACATGAATAGTTTGCTTTGGATGTTAAAGAATAATTCAATGCAACTATTGGAAATATCATTATTCATTTAAGTTCATTGGCTGTCATGTTGAAGTTAATTGGTAATATGATCGTGCAACGTACATAGAGGAAAGTTTACACATACATACTTTATTATTGCCACAACATGTTGGGAAATA